>BQNB010130227.1:0-18978 GCA_026074375.1 Tanacetum coccineum | reverse complement strand
CTAAAAGCACATTACGAATGATGTAGAACTTATATTAATGCACTTGCATCATTGCACACTATTTTTCATTATCCTAAAAGCACATTACTTATTTAGGTTGCGGTTAGAGTTTCCGTGCATCATTTTCCATGCTTACCTTTTCATTGCCGATATTACTATTTGCTTGAGGTGAGTTATAGCCCCATTTTAACTATTTAAAATTGTTTTATAAATCTTAGGGTGAGATACGTTGCTCGTTTTTACGCATGGATGCAAGTACTTTACTTTCATTTAAATTGTTACAAATTAGACTAAGTAACGATAATCCTTATTGCCCGAATTATCATGAACTGTTAATTACGTGTTGTAAGCGCGAGTGTTATAAATATATCTATTAGGATTGACATTCCCGTCCAAGATTGGCGCCAATAAGGAAAACGGAGGTATACCATGTCGGACTGCGGGTGTCTCACTTTGGACACTCCCTAGGGTACTTTGATTGCACTAAATTGCATACATAACTTTTCTAATTTTGATGTCATGAACTTAGTGTAATCGTAACTACTTTTGTGATATTGTACGCATAATATTTATCATACTCTTTGAAATCTTGCGGTCCAACCTTATTACTACTATGGACATTTCTTTGCCCACTTGATCATGTCGCTTAGTAAATTGAACACAAATAAAAAAACCCTTTTTAAAAAAAAAAGTGGGTTAAAAAAAAAAAATAATTTTTTTCCCCCCCCCTTTTTTTATATATTTTTTTTTTTATTTTTTTTTTTATCTTTTTTTTGAAAAAAACAATTCAAGGTCACTGAGTAAATAGTCGCTTAGTGAGTTACCTTCAAGATGCTCAGCCTGAGTCTACAAGAAAGACTCTAGCATTCAGTGAGGCGGTCCTTAACCAATGAAGCCTGAGCCAAAGAAGAAGGTGATGGGTTCAGTGAGTTATGACAATAAACTCACTGAGCCCCATATGATCTCCAACAACTAGAAGACCCTGAAGACAAAAGACTGAAGAATAGGCAGGATAGTTTGAAAGCAGATAAGTCCAAGCTCTATCTCCTGAAGGTAACTTATCCTGAATAGCGGTATAAAGACAAGTTCAGTGTTATGACTGAACTAGAAAGAGCAATTTTCTCATACTTAGAATCAGAAATTGTAATAGGAGAAAAGCGTGTACAAATGTACTAGCTATTAAATTGGGATAGTGCTTTTTTTTTTATCACCCATGTGGGTGTGACCCTACCTAGGTAGTATAAATAGAACTCTTGTAACGAAGTAGATGTTAAGTTTGTGCATTCAAAGTCATAACTTTCACAAACACACATCTACTCATCTAAATCTACTAAGTCCATGAGCAAGCTCAGTTGGTTAGCATAGTTAGTAGCTTTCAAATACTTAAGTTTATGCAAAGTTTATAGTGAGGAGATCACACACACACACACATTGTCATTCAATCCCCATTGTAGTTCCGCATACAATGGGGTATAATTCTTAATAAAAAGAGTTGAACGTTGAAAAGTTATTTTTGTGTCTTTTACTTATTAGTTATATTTACTTACACAAAACCTTTTCAAAGAACAAATTGTTTACTTTACTTGCTAGCCATGAGTTAGTTAATGATAACTTTCTAGTTATTGTTCACTAACTAAGTGGGAACAACAAGTGGTATCAGAGCCCAGGGTTTGTAAAACTTACTTAACACTAATTTACTTAAAATTTTAAAACCTAGATCCTAAAATGGCTGCAGTAAATGATGTACCCAGCTACTTGACAAAAAGGGAGGTAGCTATGCTGCTATTGCTCCTAAACTAGAGCCGAGAAAATTTAATAAGTGGAAAAAGCGAATGCTTTGCTACTTAGCGGGAATGGAACCCTATTACTTAAAATGTATTAAGGATAGTCCATTTCAGCCAAAAACGGCTGATGGGGGAATGCAAGCCTGATCCCCAATGACCGCTTATAAAGAAAGGTGGTCGTTCAAGACCAGTGCCTTAAAAGCGTCATTATGTCATGTCTACCAGATGCCATAATGGAATCAGACATTAGTTATGTTTCAGCTAAAGAAACATTGACTGACTTGGTTCACAGCTTTGAAGGATTCCCTCGAGATACCATAGAAAACGATCATTGATCTGAAACATGAGTATATAAACTCTCCAGGCTAAGTCCACTGAAAGTCCTCACATACCTAGCACCCGCTAAGGAACCTTGCTCAATGAGCTTGCCAATGATGGTGTTAACCTCTCTAAACATGAAATCAATGTTGGTTTTGTGAATAGCCTCCCTGAGAAATGACTAACCTTCTCTCAGGGACTGAGGAATGCCAATCATATTCAGACTCTTAACCTTGCAGATATCTATGAGAGGTTTGTCTATGAGGCCAACCTAATCCAAAGAAGGTATTCTGACACCAAAAAGGCCCTCATTACTACTCCCTCAAGCACTGCAATTTCTACTGCCTTCTTTTCTAACAATGTCGTTCTAGATTTCCCAAAAAATTCTGATGATGAAGTAGATGAAAGGTATAGTGAGGAGTATCTAAGAGACTTAGATATTGAGTATCATGAAAGAACCCTTTTGGAAAATTTAAAACGTTTTATAAAAAGAAACAATTTCTTTGGTCAAAAAGCAAATGAAAATACTGAATGTTACAAATGTGGCAACAAAGGTCATTTTGCAAGAGACTGCTTTTCTAAAACGTCTAAACCTTCTTACCAATCACCAATAAATAATTACTCATCAGTGTCTAAAGGCTTTCAACCAAAGTTTACTCCTAAACTTATTCAGTCTTCTCCAAACTCAAGTAGTCAAGTTGATCCAAAGTTTCAGAAAGATTACAAGGCTGAGTACAAGAAGATGAAAGCTAAGCTTGCACTCCTTAAGGTAAGTCCCTCGAGTTCTCAGAACCCAAAGACCTTCCAACCAAAGAACAAAGGTTTAGTTGTTGAAACCTTTGATTGGGACGAGGAAGAGGTTTTTGATGATGAAGAAGTCACTCAGGTCAAGGTACTGATGGCTCTAGCTGATGATGAGCTCACTGTTGGAAAGAGTCATGCTCGCAATGGAGAATGGGTCGACATCACTATAAGAAAGGTAAACAGTCTTCTCTCTATAGATGAAGATGCCGATTGGCCAAATTACCTAAACTATATCAACATTGATCTCAAGTTTGTTGAAGAGAAACGATTAAACTTACTTTCTAATATAACAAAATGGTTTGTGAATTAACAAGTGTAGAGATGAATTGCTAATTTTAAAACAAGCCAAGCTTGATGCTGTCACTTTTCAAATTCAAAACACTAAACTTACAAAGTTAAATTATGCTCTTCAAGAACAACTCAAAGAGGAGAAAAAGATCAATGAAAAATGGCTAACTAGCTCAAAGAAAGTTAGTCAATGTATCAGTGAGCAAATTCCACACCAAAAGAAGAAAGTTGTTGGTGGTGAATTATTTACTGAGTCATCATCTAAAATGAATGAAAATGAAAATCTTTTCATTCCTACTTCCAAGGGGTATGACCAAGAAATGGTCTCAAAAAGAAGACTGGGTTGAGAGACTCAATCCTGACAGCAAGCTTCCAAACTTTAACACTAGAAGAATTCTAGTCCCTGAAAGTCAAGCTGTCAATGAGTCTCTGAAACCCGCTGAAGCATCAACTAACTTTTAAGTCATTAAATGATTCTGAGGCAGAACCCATCACTCCTCTACCTCCCTTGAATATCCTTCGGGGAGCTTCACCAAGCTCATAGGTAATGTCATTGACCTTTCAACCCCACTCTCCAAAAGAGAGACCAGGCTTAGGTATCATGAAACATACAAAGCCTGAAACACATGATTCTTTTAACAAGAGTGTTTCAGAAACTATCACTATTAGTAAAACTAAGCAAACCACATCTTCAGTTCCTACTGAAGTCAGAGACACTAAACAAGAATAAAAAATAAATAAATTAACTAAACATTTTTAGATGTTAATTGATGAAAAGGTCAATTCTAACCAAAAGACTAACAAATCAAATTCAAAGATTCAAAAGACTAAGTCATCCAAATCAGTTGATTCATCAAGAATGAGTCAAGATTCTAAACCCAAAGTTCAGAATACTGGCTCATCAAAGTCACTCAGGCGTAAGCCAATTCAAAAATCATAACTTAAGTATGAACTCTGTCACTATACCAATCATTCAACTGATGATTGCTATAGGATTCTCTATTGCATAATATACAAAAGGGAGGATTATAGGACCTCAGATCATGAAATGTATATTGCTTTACTAAAAGGAGTGAGAACTACAAGGCTCAGCCTTATAAGTATGCATCTCCTTCTAAGCAGATCCTGAAAGCAAGGGAAAATCCTTTCCCACCATGCACACACTATGGTTTCAATGATCATAGACCCGATGATTGTAGAAACTACCTTAAGTGTGAAATCTATGGAAGCTATGATCACTTTACCTTGGGACACAATTGTGTCATTCAGATTAAAGGAGGAGTACTAGCTGAATCCTCTTAGTCTAACGAGTCCTCAATTTGTGTGAAGTGTGATACATGTGGAAGCATTTTATACTCCACCACTAACCACAATGAGTTTGATCACTTCAAAAGAGGTGAGAAAATTCAAGCTGCAAAGGCCAGGGAGCCCACCAAAAAGTGGGTTCACAAAAGAAACTAACCCAAGTTTATTATTTATGCAGAGACACATCAAGGAGCCCATTTGGTACCTGGACAGTGGATGCTCAATGAGTATGACTGGTGTCAAGAGTTATCTGCACAAATATGTAGAGCAACTAGGTCCTAAGGTAGTGTTTGGTGATAACTCATCTTGTATTATTGAGGGATATGGTTCAATAAACTATGGGGTATAGTTTTCACAAAAGTAGCCTTTGTAAATGGTCTTAAGTATAATCTAATTAGCATTAGTCAACTCTGTGATGCTAAGTATATTGTATAATTTGATGATAAGCAAGGAACAATATTTAATGCTAACAAGGAAATTGTCCTGATAGCACCTAGAAGAAATAATGTTTATGTCCTTGACATGTTATCACTTACTTTAAATGGAGCCTGCTTCTTTGCCAAAGCCTCAGAAAGTGTAAACTAGCTATGGCATAAATGACTATCACATCTCAATTTCAAGAATATTAATAAACTTTCCAAACAAAACAAAGTTCTTGGTCTTCCTTCCCTAGTATATTCAAAGGATAAACCTTGCACAACATGTGAAAAGTGAAAGCACCATAGAGCTTCATTCAAAACTAAACAAAACTTCTCCATCAGGAAGTGTTTGCATCTTCTTCATATGGATTTGTTTGGACCAGTATGTCCAATGTCCATAAACCATGAGAAATATACCCTAGTCATTGTTGATGAGTACTCAAGGTACACATGGGTTCACTTTCTCAGGAAGAAGAGTCCAGCACCTAAAGTAATTATGTCTTTCATCAGAATGGTAGAAAACTAAAATTATGTAAAAGTCAAACAAATCATGAGCTTGATAGTTTCTGTGATGAGAAAGGAATTTCTCAGGAATTTTCTTCTCCCTATACACCTGAACAAAATGGTGTAGCTGAAAGGAAGAACAAAACTCTCATTGAGGCTGCTAGAACAATGCTGAATGGCTCAGTACTTCTGGACTAAAGAAGTTAGAATAGCCTGTTATATTCAAAACAGATCAATCATTGTCAAAAGACATGATAAAACTCCCTATGAAATATTCAGGGAAAGAATTCATGATATCAGCTACTTTCATGTGTTTGGATGTCAAGTGTTTATTCATAACCATAAGGATCATCTTGGCAAATTTGATGCTCTGAAGCAATAGAGAAGTCAGAATAACCTGTTATTCTTAGAACAAATCAATCATTGTCAAAAGATATGATAAGACTCCCTATGAGATATTCAGAGAAAGAATCCCTGATATAAGTTATTTTCATGTGTTTGGATGCCCTATGTTTATTCACAATCACAAGGATCATCTAGGCAAATTTGATGCTAAGGCTGATGATGGATACTTCTTAGGATATCTCATACTATGTTATTCCTCATGGTCGTTCACTCTCTGAACTTACTCAAAAAAACCAAGTCCCTAAAGTGATTGCTCCAAATGAGCCTGATATACCTCACACTGAGGATACTGAAGATCCTCCTGATCTAATCAACACAGAAGGGACTCATGAACAAAATGTTTAGAATGATCAAATGATCACTCAACCCACTAATGTACCATCGGGGAACAATACTGAACTCTCAGGATCCATTACTGAATCTTTAGTCCCTAATGTCACTCAGTCTCACATCTTCAATCAAGCCTCTACAAGTTCTCATCCTATTCCTCAGGATAGATGGTCAAGAGACCAACACATTGAACTTGTGAATATCATTAATGATTCTGGTGAAGGCATGCTTTCAAGAAGCATGGCTGCCAAGCTTACAGCTTCCTTAACTAGTGAATGTCTATTTGCTGACTTTCTCTCTGAGATAGAACCTAAAAAGGTGTCTGAGGCACTAAAGCACCCAGGATGGGTTGATGCCATGCATGAAGAACTGAATCTGTTCTATAGAAACAAAGTATGGACTCTTGTTCCTCTCCCTTATGGAAAAATAGCCATCAACTCCAAATGGGTATTCAAGAACAAGAAAGATGAGCATGGTATAACCACAAAAAACAAAGCAAGACTGGTTGCACAAGGTTATAGTCAGGATGAAGGATTTGACTATGATGAAACCTTTGCACCAGTGGCAAGAATGGAAGCCATCAGAATATTCCTTGCCTTTGCTACATACATGCACTTCAAGGTTTACCAAATAGATGTCAAAAGTGCCTTTCTAAATGGTAAACTGAAGAAGAAGTTTATGTCAAACAACCTCATGGTTTTGAAAGTAGTGAGTTCCCTGACTATGTCTGTAAACTTAACAAAGCCCTTTATGGAATAAAACAAGTACCAAAGGCATGGTATGAGATACTCTCTACTTTCCTTATTTAATACAAGTTCACCAGGGAAAGAATAGATAACACAGTTTATCTATAAATCAAAAAGGGGATGCCCTGCTTGTTCAAGTGTATATAGATGACATCATATTTGGCTCAACAAGTTATAAACTTTGTAAACAGTTTGAGAAGCTGATGACAAAGAAATATGAAATGAGTATGATGGGAGAACTTACATACTTCCTTGGACTACAAACCAAACAGGATGAAAAAGGAATCTTCATTTGTCAAGAATAGTACACCAGGAACTTACTCAAGAAATATGAAATTTCTGATAGTTCCTCAGTGAAAACACCCATGGGTCCTCCCAACAACCTAGGTCCTGATCTAGCTGGCAAACTAGTTAATGAGACCTCATACACGGGAATGATTGGGTCACTGATGTACTTGACTGCAACAAGGCCTGATATCTAATTCTCTACAGTCCTATGTTCAAGATATCAATCCAATACAAAAGAATCACATCAAATAGTTGTGAAAAAAAATTCTCATGTACCTGAAAGGTACTTCAACCCTTGGTCTGTATTATCCAAAATGTTCATGCTTTAATCTCAAAGGATATTCAGACTCAGACTATGCTGGTTGTAATATGGACAAAAAAACACCTCAGGTGCCTGTCAAATACTTGGTGGAAAATTGGTTTGTTAGAGTGCCAAGAAACAGCAGTCAGTGGCTATGTCCTTAGCTGAAGCTAAATATGTTGCTGCTGCTGGGTGTTGTGAAAGTATCCTATGGATGAAAAGTCAACTCAGTGACTATGACAATCTTTACAAGATGGTACCCATCTTTTATGACAACACCAGTGCCATAGCAATATCCAACAATCCAGTACTTCACTCAAGAACCAAGCATATTGATATAAGATATCATTTCATCAGGGATCACATCCTTAAAGGATATTTTGAAATACACTTTATCCCCACTGAGTATCAGCTAGCTGATATCTTCACTAAACCCTTAGATGAACCTACTTTTACTAGACTAAAAACAGAATTAGGCATGTTGAATATTGATTAATCAGTCTCCCTGATCAATCATGTTCAGTATGGTGTATATTCTTTTCTACCTGAAACCATCTCCCTGAAACCCATATGAATCCCATGACACTGAGAGACACATTAAATGAAGTAACTAAATGCTCTAAGTCTTTAGTTACTTAATTTCCTAGGTTGGCGACTGAACACATTAAATAAGGAACAAATATTCCTTATCTAACTGTTATCCAATAGTCATAGGCCCCCACTTTTTAAATATCACTCAATTAACCCTAACATGCATTTAATGCTCACTCCCATAAACACAGTCCCTTCCCAAAATGTCTAATCAGAGGACACTTGACCCTTATCCATACGTCATGACTGCAAAAATACAGGATAACGGAATGGCTAAACAGTAGCCGTAAAAGAGGGAATCGTGCAACTAGTGGGTTATAGCATTAAATGCGTTACCAAAACAATTTTAACTTTTTCCAAAAAATGAAAATTTTAAAAATTTTACAACCTTTTTACATCTCACCTATAAATACCTCCTAGAAAAGAAAAACACACACACAAATTTACAAAGCAAATATACTCTACTCAAATTCTCTCTCAAAGCAACTGGGTGGATGTTCATCTTTTCTGGTAAAAACAAGCTTAACTCATCTATCAAATTCATTGAAAACTACTCTTTTAAATCATTTTGTTTGGTCAACCTTGCTCATTACAAAGATATCCATCTTTGTATTGCTCCTTTTGATAACATATTACACATTTTACGGCAGTGATCAACGTTAGGCATTAACTTGTGACCATCTGGTGTGTAATATTCTGCCATTAATTTTTTTTTCTTTTTCAACATATTAATCTAAAATGGCAGAACAACAAACAATCAAGTATGATCCTTAATGGAACAACATGACTATGGACAATGTGACTTTTCAGACCAACAATGTGGTGGGTAACTTTAACTACCCACCAAATGTGCCTGCTTACAAACCCATAATGAGAGTAGAGAGTCGGTTTGATATTTGATGTTTGAATATAACAAGGTTGGATTTGTGTTTTCTAACTCTACGGGAAAAAGCAATTAAAATACAATCTATAAACTAAAAAAGAATGCAATAACAATTTAAAAACGTAAACGGAACGTAAAACGCGAACTCGAAAACCTTTATTTATCATGATTTAATGGCCTACAAAATAATTTAACTTTTTATAAATCCTAAATGACTAAAATTCAAGAACAAATAAAAGTAAACCAAAAACGCAAGCAATTAAAGTAAAAAAAATGAAGAAAAACGATAACGGGACCAAATCCCATTTTTTAAAAAACTAAATCCTAAAATTTTAACCCTACAAAAACAAATTTAATTTTTAACAGTCCTAAATGATAAAGGAAAATTTTTTAAAAAACTTAAAACGGTTACAAGGCTTTAAAAGTGAAATACATAATTTAATTTGACATTTTTAAAAAAGTAAATATTACACTACTCCTAAAATTTTCTAATTGAAGTGTTGCTACATAGATCAATACTGTCTACATTTTGTCTCCATTTATAGCCGAATGAGGAAGTTCTTGAGTCCTTTGGAATTGTGCACTTGTTGAAGGAGATGAAAGGTTGAACGTGCTCTCCAAGCCATGAAATCCTAGCCTTTGAAACCCACTTGTGCTTCTTTGAAACCAATCTTAATCCCTTGATCAACTTCGTCCAATAAAACCCCATGGGATTGCCAAGGTGGCTTGTTTTCTAGCTGGGGGTGGGGTTTGAGAGGGGTGTGAGTGTTGTTTGTCGTGGTGCAGGGGTGAGTGATAGAGACGGATGAATAGTGTGGGGCTTTGGGTTTGGCGGGAAAGGGGATTTGGGAGATAACAGGGTTAAAGGTTAACGGGGTTAGTGGTGTATAAAGGGGAGAAGGACCACGGGTGTAAAGGGTTTTGGAGGTTAAGGGGTGAAAGGTTAACTGAGTTAGTCCTTAAGGACTAACAATGTTAGTCCTTGAGGACTAACTGTGTAAAGGTAAAGGGGTGTAATCTAACCATCGTTAAGTGGGATTGGGCCAAGTTCAAAACTATTTGGGCCAGGATTTAATTTAAAGGGGAAATTGGGCCTTTTATGGATTTGGGCTTTTTGAAGACATTACGATGCTTCAAGACTTTTAGATAAAGTCATAATGGGTCTTACCCGGGAGCCCATTAAATGGGTGACGGGTTGGACCATGATAAGATTACTTTCTTTCTTCGTTTTCGGAGTCGGTCTTTGACTTTTGACTTTGATTTGGTTGAATTTGACTTTGACTTTAACTTTTTAACTTTTCACGCTCTTTCTATTCCCGTGCTCGGTTTTGTCCGTTTTGGCTTGATTTTTGTCCTTTAGTGAATATCCGATCACTTCTCGGGCATACAACATGGAAATCACAAAATCACCACAAATACAATTGTGTTTTTTTTATTGTTTGGTATATTTTGGTCATTTAGGCAAAAAAACGCGTTTTAGAGTCTGAGTTAAGTTTTGTAAGGATAAATAGGTACTGTTAATTAAGCACATACCAGCAGCATTAAAAGGGGTTACCAAACCATTTTTTAACTTCTTCTAAAAAAATAAAATTTTAAAAATATTGAAACCTTTCCAATTCCACCTATAAATACCCTAACAAACGAAAAACACACACACAATTTTTTTCAAAAGCAATCAAATTCTGCAAAAATTTGCTCTCAAAGCCAAAAAGTGTGTGTTTCAATATTTTCTGGGTACAAACAGTTTCATCAAATCATTTTCTTGGTCAAAGTTGTTTATCTAAGGTATCCATCTTAGCATTTCAATTCAACAAAGCCTTGATAACATATCACTTATTTCATATATTATTTAAATGTTATTAAAATTTTATTCATTTTTTTCATTCATATTGCATTTTCAATTAGTTTTCAAGAATATACACATGATAATTATTCAAATATCTATCATTTTCATCATTTTCAACTTATTTCATTCATATCATTCTAAATATGATGCATAATTATATAATACATATATATTTCATAATATTTTCATATAATTGGATAATATTTAATAGATTTCATATTTTTTTGCAATAAATTTCATTTAGTATGAGAATTTCATGAGACATATAATCATAAATTATTGACATACTAATAGTTTCATGACTCAAATCTAATAATAAAATCACATTAAAATCATTCAAATATTCATGTATCAAAATTCTATTTTTCATCCATGTTACGTTTCATATAATTATGATATATAAATCATCATGAATCACATAATCATATGTCATATATATGATATTTTAATTTCATGATAATAAATCATTATTCACATTCATAAAAAGAATAATAATTTTCATAAATGCAATCCATACATAATATCATTCATATTTATTATGCATATATTGAGACATAAAATGTCATATTTTCATGATAATGAACATAATCATCATATTTTATAACTTCAATATGACATAGACACATTCAAAGTAATGTAAATATGTCAATCTTAATAAAAATTGATTAAAGGGAGAGATGGTAGCCGAGATAAAATTGAATGGACAATTACCGAAAACCGGACATTTATGAGTAACGTATACGTAAATCCTCTTACAAACTAGAAGACTTACAATGTGTCTGTCAGATGCATGATAAACATGTATTAAATAATTCATATGCATCAAGAAATACCAGCACCTCATGACCTCGTCCCCACGAATCAGAAGTTTGCCAAGCTTATCAACCCCATAGAGCACTCAACATAATAAAAAGACTATGTCCACAAAAAACACACGACCATGTGCACACTAATTTAATCAAAATCAACACAAAATCATACATACAGAAATCAAAAAATACATTACATTCAAAAACATAAAAAATTCCTATTATTTCATCGATTATAAATTGAACTTGACCATTCAAAACATATATTTTCATATAAATATACGATATGTCATAACAATGTCAAATTCAGATATTCATATATTAATATTTCATAATATTCAATAGGACCAATTATCTAAGATACATCTTATAATAATACAATCATATTAAACATTCATGTTATTCATATTAAGACAATTCCATGGGCATACATATTCATCATGCATAATCGTTCATTGAGAATTTAAGCAATTTTTTCAATATGTATTACAATCAGAAAATAGAATGAACCAAAATCATGGAATTATATCAATGATTCATTGGCATAGTGAACAATTCATAATATAATTGATACAACTTATTCCATAATTTCATCATCAATATATTTTCATAATCATATCCATGATCATTTCATTCATTGGGATATCATTCATGCTTCATGATTTTCATTCATATCAGTGAATTGCATTGATTAATTCATTCATAAACATGAATGATATATTTCATCAAATTTTTCAAATTTACATCATCATTTGATTTCATAAATAACTATAAATTCATTTTATATCATCATTTTCATGCATTCAATTTCATTAATTCACATATTTAGTGTTCATATCATTAATATACATTATTATATCATTGAAAAAAAATATGAATAATATTTTCATGTCATTTATATACATATAAACAATTTAAATAATTTATACTAATACATCCAAGTTAATATCATAATATTTAATTTCATAATCATTGGCAATACATATACATAGTAAATGTTATCAATCATAAAAATTAACATAAAATTTCATTATACCATTATACAAACACATAACAATTTCATATTATCTGATAACAAGTATGAATACAAAATATATTCAGTAATAAATGATAGTGAATTTATCTTGATTTTTATAATATCAAACAAAAACGTTCATCTTAATTAAGAATTTCATTGTATTTCAATTTAAATAAATGATCGTGGATGAAGATAATCAAACGATCTTCAATACATATTTTTAACATCATTTTAGTCATTCCGGACTCATTTCAATCTGACATACAAAAGTGAAAGTCATTATATATGCTCATACGTTCAACAATGAATAATATGGTACCATTAACATTGAAGGATATTAGTCTACATGATCAGCCCATAATTAAGTCGATTATCAATTTACTAGATGGTAGAATAGTGGTGGAAAATGTGAAATTCGAATCGATTAATCAATACATACTACACAGCAAACGAGTGATACGAAGATTCTCGGTAATACTATGTCTCGAGAAAAAGACTATGGTGGTGGTATAATCTTCCATTTCAAGGCCTACAAATGCCAAGAAGATATCAAGCCAGTCACTTACAAATCATATATGAGCGACCTCAGGCTAATCAGTTGACGAGCACTACAGGCACCCCATACGTACCAGACATGATCGTAAATAACATGCTAGAGCAATACACTCAAAAACAACACTGTGGCCACTGAAAAATAGCATGCAGAGAATCCAGTATTGACACGCAGCAGATAGGTAATCAATACCCAGTATACGATTAAATTACGTGCTTCAAGATAAAACGTATCCGTATAAAAGGTAGAGTTTCATGGTTATCCAGTCGTTGTAAGATGGATGATACGATATAAGGAAGAATCAAATAGTTAATGCCTTTTGAATGGCATGGTGTCGTTGAGAACAAACGCATGAGGTAGTCTTGGGGTACCTCTACAACATAATTACCAATAACCCTCGCCCATCATCACATTCAACATTCCACTGATCCTTCCAACTGGTAAACATGTCGTCAAGACCTGAGAAATCAAATTTCATACTTGATATTCATTTTGAGTAAGATCAAATATTGATAATTCCCATAAATAATGGCAATCAAATTTCATGATAAATATTAAAATCAATATCCAAAAATCATCATATTTTTATCATGCCATGTTTTCATTTGATTAATAATTCAGAAATATTTATAAAATTAGATGGTACCAATATCATTGGTATTAAAATATTATAAGGGAAGATTCATATTCATGCAAATCTATATCATATCACATTCATCATTGCAAAACATATTCACATATTTCAATATAAAATTATTCATATATGAACAATATAGATTTCTTATTCAACATCATTCATATAGTTCATCATCATTATATTACATTTTCAGTTAATATCATATATCAATCTTTCAACATTACTATTGTAGCAATATATAAACATATAATACAAAATAAATACTCTCATGCATATATATGATATAACATTATTATGTTTCATTTCATCACATTAGGCAATATATAAATAATAGATGTATAAAGATCCTTCATACATCAACATGATTAATCATATAATTTCATTTTCCTTTTCATATCATATGTCAATCATTCATCATGGATATTGTAATTGATATTGGATATTATTTCATATATAAGTCACATAAATAAAAAATAGATTCATCATCATTCATTAAATTAATACATAAGTAAACATCATTTTATGCATAAATTGGAGCCGTAAGTTCATGTGGTTTCCATATTGGAATGATAGGATGGTGGTAGTCGAATCACGGAGAGAAACTATGTTTAAATTGAATTGCAAGCGATAGGTCATAAGCGGGTACTGATAGATGTGAGACGATCATGTCATGCAAAAAAGATTTTTGCCATCGGGGGACTGAAAGTGGGTGCGTCGGATTAGAATAGAGAGAGATCGCAATACTTAGATGGGGAGCTAGAAATACATTTGCGACAATGTTTCAACACGATGAGGATGATAAATTAGCCATTATTTCGCTGCATGAGAGATGTCGGGAGATCTTTGGTAATGGTCTATCCATTGTAGAAAGAGTAGAAGGATGTCTCACGGACGGACAATATGACTAGTTGAAGACATCCACAGAACACCCAGGGATGAATATAAGCACGCAAACCGATAACAATCATCCTGTAAGGTGTGAGCTACTGCTTTGCCCAAAAGCAATAATATCAATGTTTAAACTCAATGAAAGCAGTGATGCACAGAACATAGAATACCATGATTGATCATGTAGTGCGTGTCAAGCACAATAGAAGGTTTGTTATCGTCATCTCTAGTTTGTTGGAACATCATCTTTTGCTTAACAACACCCACATAAGATGGACGACGATCAAAATTCCCATTAGCTTTACGTACCTAATCAAAATCCATGAAACCTTTAGGGTTTGACATCCCCCTATTTTTGTTATTCCCAACGCCTCAACTGCCCCTTTTCTCTCCAAAATTATTATGAAGATTACTATGTTTGTTCAAAGGCTCTCTTTGAAATCTAGGAATATTTGCATGAAGTTTGTGACGTCCAACCCATACCGTACACAGATTGTTGACCAAGCGTTCTGTATCATACACCTTAACAAAACGTACAAAATTAAATCTTTACCTGCTTTCGATCTTCTATTAGGGATGTAGGCATCAACAACCTGACCATACTGTTTGCAAGTATTCTATAAATCCTTCACGGAAAACACCTCAGGGAAATTAGTGACAAACATAGACGTGGAGATCCTCTGGACCTTATCCTCCTTAGATCGGTTACTTCCCATAATCAATCAGATCCAATAAGCAAAGAACACGAACTCAGGTTAAAAGAAAACAATTTATGAAAAGAAATTAATTTAGGGCTCGATTGAGTAAAATTAGGGTTTTGAAGGAAAATAAAATATTAAAAAACAATCAAATCTAATCCCTATGCTCTCAAGGTAAAAAATCGCCTAACACGCTTGTTATAAGATCAATCATGATCTCAATTACAAGGGTTATAGCAATCATTACACGAAAAAGGTAGTAGATCAGATCGATTTAGAGATGGAGTTTCATTGTGATTAGCAATGTAAAAGGTGATCACTTCGGATCAAAACAAGCAGAAAGAATTGGTTAGCAATCTTGAGGTCGTTATTCTTATGTTGACCCGGTTAGCTTGGGAAGTTTCCAAATATTATGCTACGAGCTATTCTATGACATATTGGTAGTGACAGAGTCTTTTCTCGATTTCAAACAAAATGTCCTTCAGTCCTTTACCAAAAACGGCCTTTACAAAATGTCCTTCAGTCCTTTACCATAACTTCCTCAGGGAGTTCTGGTGCACGGCAATTGCCTATGCCTGAAACCCATCTACTAATGAGAATAAGCCTCGCCCACTCAAAGAGTTTCTAATAAAGTTCACAGTGATGAATGGCAAGAAGCCATTGACCCTTAACTTTAAAACCTTCACCACATCCACTGGTCTTGATTACAACAATGGTGCATATGTTGCTCATCCCTCTCCTGAGGTTGTTGAGGCTGAACTGGCCAAGATTGTAACAAATCCAAGTTATCTAGACAAAACCCCTATCCTGAAGAACTCCTTTCATGTGGCGTGGAGAATTCTGCTCACTTTTGTGATTCAGGTTCTCGGCGGGAACTACTCATCCACTAAGCAAGTAAATTCCATTCAGCAGCTCATAACCTACAGTCTCATCACTGGGACTAAGGTTGACATTGGGGAGATTATTTACAGTGATCTTCTATCAAGCTCTTGAATAAGTCTAGGCTGAGATACGTTTCATATCCTAGATTTATCTATTATGCTCTAGAAGGGTTACTAGGTCTTGAATAAACTCAGTATGAAAAATTTGGGTATCTTCCTGACATCTTGAGTAACTATAATTTTTCAAAAGACCCATCCAAAGTCATTGAAATTGAATTGACGGCTCATATGATTGCTGTAAACAATCATAAGGACTCAGTGTCTCCACTTACTTTGTCTGCAAAGAAAAAGAAAGGGAAGTCTCAGACCATGACTCTAACCTTACCCAAGTCACAGGGCCCTGAGGCTTCCGGAGCACTCTCTAAGAAGAGAAAGCAACTTAAGCCTAAAAAGACACCCAGTGAGACTAAGGTATCATCACCCAAGCCAACGGAGGGTTCTGAGCAATCCCACTCAGTCTCCTCAGGCACCGTACCTGATCCTCAAGATCTAGAGAGAAACATACAACTCGCTAGTATGGGATTGCCTTCCACACTCGATAAGGGCACTCGTAAATCACAACCTTTGCCTGAGGGTACAATTACTGATCCTAAAGACTCAGGGGGAAACGATCAGCCTGCTGATAGGGATTTAACTTTCACAGCTTCTGATGAAGGTGCATCTAAAACCATGTCGTTCCTTGAAGGGCCACGTAGGGACAAAGACTTAGAGGGATTAAAACCACCCGCTGATATGGAACCACAAACCAATCCTGTTGCTGATCCATCAAGGACTGATGCTAAGTACTAGGCCGACCAGGCCCAGTCAGCTAGATTGAGGTATCGGTCCTTGACCAAAAATGAAGGCAAGACTTCTTATGAAGTAGAGCTGGATACTGAAGCCTTACAACTAAAAACTTTTACTGATATTCAAGCCTTCCTCCTGTTTGATGATGATATGGTTCAAGAAAGTGATGATGATGTGTTTGAGGCTGGAGAAGACATGGAGGAAGACACTCAGGCTGATGAAGAAGAACATTAGTCTCCCCCACCAAACACAGACAAGTCTAAACCTTTTGATCAAAAATCTCAAGAATCAGAATCTGACTCCAGTCCTGATCTCAAGAAGTTTGACAACATCCTACCACTCACTGAAAGGCAGCTGGTTAAGTATCTCAGGAAGGTCTCCAGAGTTCTTTTCAACAGGCTTACTGAAGAACAATGGGCATAACATGAAGAGGCTGTTGTCTCTTATGCTGACCTCAAGGCTGCCATTGAAGGTTATTATGAGGAAAATATTGATCGCAGGGAGCAAACTAACAAAGTCATTGATGCAGCTATGAACTCCCTTGACAAAAACATCATTGCAAGGGGTGATCTTCTTAATGCTTTAGGTCACTAAAGCACTCAAGGCTATTCAGATTGCTGTTAAGTAGAATCCTACACTTCATAAGAAAGTGATTGAAGCCACTGAGGTATACACAAATAATTCTAATAACCTGCTCACACTCATTAAGAACTTTGATTTTCAGGGATTAAAGTCTTCTGTGGCATCTCTTCAGGTTACTACAACTAGCCAAGACAAACATCTAGCTTAATTATCCAAGTCATTAACTTCTATAGCTTGGAATCTTGGTTTAAGAATGACAGTTATTAAACTCTCTCAGGCTACAATCAAAACTGAAGTTTCTTCTTTTAGGCAAGACACTTTGAATATCAAATCCATGATGACAGAGATCTATCAGTCCTTTAAAGGCTAGTCTTCAGCCCCCTCAAGCAGTATGCCACAGACAACGCTTGCTATCACTAAAGGTTCAACAAATGTTGGGAGGAGAATGTCACACAGGCTGACATTAAAGAACCTCCTTCTCACACTGAGGGGGAGCATGCTGCTATAGAGGAAGAACCAACAAATGCAGTCCCAATAACAACAGTCAAACCTACTGAAATGATAACTCTGGAAGTACAACCAATCACTACCATCATCTCCACATCACAATCTGAACCTTTAGTTCCTCAAAGAGAAGGAAAGGGTACTGTCATTAATGATCAACCTGAAGTTCAAATAAAGCTTGTGCCTACATCAAAAGAAGTGCGTCTTGATCCTGATGCTCCATTACTTATGCCTTATGAAATAAATGGAAAAAATTTCTAGCTCAATGAGGAGCAGATACAAGCCTATATGGACAAAGAGGAACAGTTCAAGAAAGTTGCTGACGAAGCCAAAATGTTTGAAATGACAAAGACTGACTGAAGTGATCAATGTTGTTCAAGAAGAGGCTAAAAAGATTGGACTTGATCCTAAGAAAATTACAAGTGCAAAAGCAGGTGAGAAATTCAAGAAAGCTTAGGATGCTGAACATCAAGTCCTCAAAAGAGAACACTTTCAGAAAGCCAAGAGAGCAATGGAGCTTAGAAAGAAAAGGGTTGAGCAGTACATCTGGACTTTGTCAAACAGACTTAAGCCAGAGCCCATCATTGATGTTAAAATCTATCCTAAGACCAAGCCTGCAGTAATCATTGTGTATAGGAACAATGACCAGAGGAACTTTGATGTTCACAACCCATTCAAGTTCATAGATTTTGGGATAACTGAGTTGGATGAATTGGGTCCAATCATTGTAAAGAAAAAGAACACCATCAT
>BQNB010130226.1:0-18978 GCA_026074375.1 Tanacetum coccineum | reverse complement strand
AGCTATGAATATTCGGGAAACCTGAGAGTTTTTGAAACCTAAGGTCCGTGAGTCTCGATACTAGTCTCTGTGAGGTGTCAAAAGCCTGGTTACTTAGCCGTAAGGTTGGGATGTGCCGAGACAAAAGTCGCTGCATGGGATGATCTCGCCTTTAAACTTATTATTCTAAGGTGGAACGTAAAGCATAGTATGTTGCAAAAAGTTAATCCATGGTTGAAATTCAAGATAGCACACTCACTTAAGATTTGTGATTTTGCTTTTAAGCTTGGTTTGGATAAGTGAAAAGTCAGGAATGATGGATTTATCCTTTTTGGGGCATTCTTGGATCGAAATGCATCTTGTTCTATGATCACTAACAGTTATGGAAATAACGAAAGCCAAAATAATATTATTAATATATATAAAAAAATATGGAAAAGTTTTAGAAAAATGGGAAAAAGGAGTGTTTTATAACTTGTGATTTCTTAATTTTTCCCGCAAAAATCTTTGCTACTTTTCAAAGGTTTAGTTTAGGGAAGTTTAGAGGTATTTGGTTATAAAGCATGTAATATTGTGTGAGGACACACAATAGCTTAGTTTGGGGAATTTTGATATGTGTAAAAACACATATCCGTTTTATATCAAAAATGACCCTAAAAAGACCAAAACTGTGCATAAAAGGCTTGTATATTGCTTGTTTTGTCTTTGTGATTGTGTAGGTATGGATAAAGCAAAAATCACAAGAAAACAGACAAAACCCGAGCAAACACGGACATGGGAACGGAAGAGCACGCAAAAAGCCAGGAGGAAGCTATCAAAGTTAAACCCTAGTCAAACTTCAGTCAACTTGGTCAACCAAAGTCAAGGTCACAAAAAGATAAAAATCTAAAAATTACCAAATCAGTCCCTGAAAAATCCAAAGTTACAAGAATGGTCCTTAAAAGTTAAAACCATATCCAGTTTATAAAAGTCCAAAATCCAACCCATAAAACCAAGCCCAAATAAATCACCCCAAGCCCAACACTTTATAAATAAGCCCAAAGTCAAACCAGACTTTACCCGGGTCAAACACGAATCAAACGCACCCTTATAAGTGAAAAAAGGGCGGGAGAAATAGTTTTACTGTTCATCTCCTTCCCCAAATTACCCAGGGTCAAAAACAAGGGGTAAATGCAAATTAATGACGTAGAAGGGTAATTCGAAGGATAAAGTACACATGGGCAGAGTATTACGTCACTTAAGCCTCTCATTGGCTAATACATAACAAAGGATGCTACGTGGATAGTGAAGAAAGCACAAGGAATGAAGTTATTTACTCTAGAATCACTCTCAGAAGAAGCACAAACCTGTCACAATCACGGATTGCCACGCTGGCAATCCGTGTGCTCCAAGAGTAATCCAACGGATGAGATATAACATCCAATGATGAGAGATGATCTAAGGGCCAAGAAAAGAGAGTGCATGTAACTGAATTTGTATCTGGAAACTTCATCAATTGGCTATATAAAGCCCTTCATACTCACACAGGGTAGATCTCTTTTTCCTATAATTTTTCTTAGTTAAATAGCTTATGTAGTTTTTTTAAATGTAATTTTACTTTTTCAAGCTCTTGTAATCTCTTTTATAAAGCATTGTAATCTGTTTTTGAGTATTAATAAAATCTTATGTTTAGTTTTCATAAGCTTTTTATACTTATAAGATCTTCTTTACTCTCAAATGTATGATGTTGTTTCAAAAGCTCACAACAAGCTCTTATAAGCTCTCACAAGTTTCTAAGCTTGTGATTGAGCTCAATTGTTAGTTTAATCTACTCAAATTAGTAAAATAAGATAAGTATCTTTGCTTAATGAATTTTGAGCTTATGGAAGGGAAGCTAGCAAAGGATGAGCTTCTATGGACTTTTATTGGCTTATTTTAAATAAGCCAGAGCTAGTAGACAAGCTCTTTGAGCCTTTTAAACTTTTGTTTAGCTAAAGCACACTGTAAGTTTTCATTTATTTCCTTTGTCTTTAACTTTCTAGCTTAAATCTGCTTAATATACTTATCTAATTGCTTATTTGATCTTATATATGCTTCATTGTGCTTCTTTGATCATGTCTAGTTATATGTTTTCAGCTTGTGCAGTTTAGATTTCATTTTGCTTTATATTATTTCATAAATCATAAAAACCAAAAAAAAAATAATTAGCATAATTCTTAAATCTATGTCTCTTTCTTATTAGCTTATTAATATAAGCTCATTAGAATATTCATAAGCTATTTGATATCTGGTATTTAGGTTTTGCTAGCTAGATTTTAAAATCTAAAGTTTAAATGGAATCTGTCTAGTATAAAGGAGTGTTTGGTTTAGTGGTGTTTGACTCCTTAAATTCAAACTGAGTTGTGCAATTTGCTTAAGTTAGTTCCATTATCATTTAAATCCAGTAGAAAAGTTGTTTTCATAAGTTAGTTTTCAAAATCTAACAAGTTAAGGTTGATTTTATAAGCTGTGCACCAGGGGAGGTATTGTTTTAAGTTAGCTAGTTAGATTTGATCCAAGCCTTCATAGGCTTGGAATTTTGCTTGCTAAGTGATCAAACACACTCATTGAGAGTGTTCATTGCAGGATTGACCACCAAGGTCACATGCAATTTGGTTTTGACTCTTTGTCAAATGCATCAGTAGATAGGTACTGCAGTCTTAAAACTGCAGCCCATTTGGATTAGGAATTTAGGTAGCTTAATTAGGTTTTTGCTTTTAAAATTAAGTAGGCTCTTATATTTCATATAGGTGAAGGTAGTTTAAAACTTGTTTTTACATTTCTAGCTTATTTCTTAGGGTAAATTAGCTTTTAAAGTTCATAAATTTTTTCTCAAAAAGCCAAAAAAAACAGTAGCTGTTAGAACTTAGTTTTTTAAATCTAAGATTTCTAGCTTATAGTGTTTAGTTTATTGATTGATTTTTGTAGCTTAATAGTTGTTGATTAAGTTTCCAAAAGCTTAGTTTCTATTATAGCTTATTGATGATTCTAGCTTAATTAGATTTTGAGTTTTAAGTGCTTGTTTCTGAGTTTGCTGTTTTGATCATTAAATTTAGAAGTCTTATAGTGTTTTTGGTTCATTCAGCTTATCAAAATTTGCTTTTGCATATCATAAGCTTTCTAGGACAGCTTTTAGATTTGAAATTGGTGCTTATTTGAAGTATGTGTGCTTAATTGAATGCAAACTAGCTTTCTTTAGCTCTTAAAAGCTAAGTTTCTGAAACAGTCAACTTGAAAAGCTTTTTGAGAGCTTATTTTTAAGTTTCAGCTTATAGTTCATTTATTAAAGTTGCTTAAAAAAGCTCATTCTACAACTTTGTGCTTTTAGTTTAAAAAAAAAATAAAAATAAAAAAATTTGCAAAAAAGGTGTTCCTGGGACTTGAACCCAAGACCTCTCCCAACACCACACACTTACCGAGTTAAGATCAACATAGACCCATTATTTGTCATAGATCCAATGAATCAATCTCAACCGTTTATTTTTTCATCAAAAATAAAAAAAACCCACTTTCCACCTCTTTTTTAAAAATTAAATATCTTACAAACGGTAAATCGTCACACAACAAAAAATACACCATCGCGACGAGTATTTTTTTATCTTTCAGTAGATGGGTGACACGATATACTTTCGAGGAACTTTTTTTCGATATTTTTTTTCAGTCACGAATTGCGAAAATCATATATGATTCGTATAACGAATCATATATGATTCGTATAACGAATCATATATGATTTTATAAAATCATATATGATTTCATAAAATCATATATGATTTGTGATTCCGACGAACTTTTTTTCAATTTTGTTTCAGTCACGAATTGCGAAAATCATATATGATTCGTATGACGAATCATATATGATTTCATAAAATCATATAAGATTTCTAAGTTTAAAAATCATTTTTTAGAATTTTTAGGAGTTAGTTTGCTATTTTTTAGGATTTAAATAGATTAATTTAGTTTTTTAATTCATAAAAAAAAATTCAAAAATAATCAATTTTTTTTTCTTTTTCTAAAAATTTTCTTTTGTCTTATTTTAGGTTTAGAAATTTAGTTTACATTTTTATGAATTAATTTTGCCTTAGTTGCTTATTTGTTGCGTTTTATTTGCTCTCGTTAATTGGTTTAGTGCTTAATTGTTTTAAATTGCTTATTTTAATTGTTGGTTTTTAATTAGTAGATATAGAAAATCAAATTAATCTTTGTTTTCATTCAAATCATTATCCCCTTTTTGCCTTTTTCCTCAAGGGTAATCTGGTAATTTTCCATCGTATTATATATTATATTTTACGTGTGTTGATTCTGACGAATCAATTTTTGGCGCCGTTGCCGGGGATTTGTGATTAAGATTCTCTCGTTTGAAGTTTGTTGATAGTAATTTGAAGACCCTTTCATTTTTGAAAGTTTTGTTTTTGTTAAAAATTATAAAATATAAAGTAAAAAATATTTTCCTTTTCTTTTTAGTATAATTATCATATAAAAATAAAAAAATCAAAAAAAAATCAAAAATATTAAAAATTGTCCATAATAAAAAAAATAAATAAACAAAGTTGGTAAAAGAACACCAACAAATAATAGCTTCAATTGAGGTATTATCCATAATAAGTCCCCAAATCGAATAAAAGATTCAAAAACTTACCATTTGTGTCACTTACGAAATACGGCTCACCTTAAAAAGTAAAATTCTTAAGAGCTACCGTGAAGTAAGTTTGATTATTTGGTTCAAGTTGTCTTTCTCGTTGTTCGTTAAAATTAGATTGTGAATAAACTTGTGAAAAAACCAAATATAATCTTCTTTTTCTTTTTATCTATTTAATTCTTTTCATTAACCCTCTAATCTGTTTAATTCTTATGGCGTCACTCGATCCTCGTTTGAACCTCCTCTTCTCGATTAAAGAATGCATGTCTTATGGAGCTTTGTACACTAGAAACTGTGGTTGTTCAAAAGGGAGTCTTGAAGACAAGATTCTTGTTCCTAAACCCCCTCAGAATTGTGCAACTTGTGGAAACCCGGTTAATGGTCTAAATTGTCAATCTTGTGCTTTTGTGCGAAAATGTTTGAATAAAGGTTGGTATACAATTCATGATAAAAACGAAATTCTAAACACTTCCGAGTCATCCAATGACAACACTAACATTGTTAGTGCACCTCAAGAGCCATTCGTCTTCAATCAAGACCCCGGTGTAAATTCTTCGCAAAGTCCTCTACAAA
The DNA here is from genome assembly GCA_026074375.1 of Tanacetum coccineum. Taxonomy (NCBI): domain Eukaryota; kingdom Viridiplantae; phylum Streptophyta; class Magnoliopsida; order Asterales; family Asteraceae; genus Tanacetum; species Tanacetum coccineum. Next base: position 13,769 of record BQNB010130226.1, on the reverse strand, counting down.
GTAACCACAATTGTTGTTTCGAGTGTGGTGATTCGTTAGATGGAATTTTTTGTCAACAATGCACTTGCAAGTCTTGTGGGAACGGTGCTCATATTGGTTATAATTGTCCACCAAAACCTCCGATTATCTCTAATCCAGAACAATGCAATCAAACCATTAATGAGCTCCCACAAACTTTGCCAAGTGTTCATCCGACATGCAATTATGAAGATGAGAATTCATTCACTTATGAGTCCAAACCTAATTCTTTCAATGATTCTCCAAGTGTTTTCACCCACCCTCCACAGCTCCAGTTTGAGACTTACTTGTGTGAGTTATGTGGAAATAATGCTCATTATGGTTATGATTGTCCACCACAATTCCCGCTTGTCTATGAATAGGAGCCATGTTACAATTAAAACTTTAATGATAATTATTTTCCACAAAATTCTCAAAGTTCTTCTCAACAATACAATTGTTGTGAAAATTGCGGGGGTCCTCATGAAACTTTTCAATGTCAACCAATGAATAAAGATTATTATGAGCAAAATTCTTGCTATGATCCTAATTCTTTTGGTTTTGACCAATTTCAACCCCCGCAATATACCATTAATCATCCAATCTTAAATGCTCAAAATGAGTTTCTCAATTCTCAAAATAAGCTTATGGAGCAAATGACATCCATATGTGATATGGTTGGTCAAATTATGCAAAAGAAGGAAGAAGAAAGGCGAATTGCGGAAGAGCAAGCGTCTAAAGATTGATATTGGAAGATTCCTATTTGCTGTGATGATGACGAGGACTATACCATTGCAATCACACCCGTTTTATCAACCAAGGAGCCCGTTGACTCTCTAATAATGGGGGACGAGCATCTTGACACTATTCCTAGTGTTGAGAACCTTGTCCCAATCCCAAGTGAGTTCGAGGGTATTTTCGAAGATACGTGTGATGTGCCCGTTTGTGAAGATCCTTCCACTTTTGATGCTTTGAGCAATCATTCTGAGATTTTATCCGATTCTAACAATGATGGTACTTCAAGTGATGACGATTCTTATGAGAACATCGAGTACGTTGAAGCATCTTATGAGAACATCGAGTACGTTGAAGCATCACCTCTCAATTTGGAGTACGATAGCTTAGAGGAGGTGAATGAAGATCAAGAAAAGGAAGAGTTTGACTTAGAAAATATTCTTCAAATCCAAGATGTTATTCTTCATGAGAAATTGTTGAACATTAGTCGTCTTGTTACTAATATCGAATCTTTGAAAAATAACCCCACCTCTGATTATGTGTTCAAGTCTCCCTCTTCAGTTCCTATTCCCGTCGTGGATAGTGATTCATTCTTTGAGGAGTCCAATACTTCTCTTTCTCATTTGGATAATTCTTTACCCGAATTCAAAACTTTTAGCGATTATACGGAAGATACGAGAAGTGGCAGTACCACTTCTCATGCTAATAACTCTCTTCCCGAGTATGATTCGTTTCTTTTTGAGCTTCAAATCTTTCAACATTTTGCGCTTCGATTTTAGACATTAGTTTCGCTGGTATGCTTTACTTTTTGATGCCAAGATATGCTCCTACGATTAAAGAGTTTGCTCATGACATAAGGATAAAAGTTTTGCTTGAGTTAGCTAAGATAACCATTTTAAACGAGAATTGCTCGGCAATGCTTCTCAAAAGCTTTCCGGGAAAAGCTTAGAGATCCGGCAAGTTTCTTATTCTAATGTAATTTTCCTGGATTTGGACATGTTATGCCACGACTTGGCGATTCTTGGTTGCTGAGCATAAATCTTATGCCTCTTTCTATTTGGAAAAAGCTTTCTCTGCCGGAACTTACACCAACTCGGATGACTTTAGAGGTAGCGGATTCGAATCAATTAATTATTACTAAAGGACTCGCCGGAAAAAGGACGGTTTGTCAAAGTTGGGAAATTTCAGTTTCCTCCGATTTGTTGTTGTCGATTCGAGCTGATCCTCGAGTTCCTTCATACTTGGGAGATCCTTTCTAAGGACCGGTCGTGCTTTAATTGATGTTTATGGAGAAGAAATAAACCCTTCGGTGTTGATACGAAGCTGTCACTTTTAATTGATCAAACTTACGAGATACTCTCTACAAATGAAGACTGTAAAACCGAATTGACATCATTGATGCAGTTTGTGAGGAGTATGCTCCGGAATTTCTAGGATTTCCTAATTCTTCGGGTGGCAATCCCACCCCGACGTCTGAGCCGTTTACTTCCGAATTCATTTTGGAAGAAATTGAAGCTTATCTTAAGGATGATTCTATTTCACCGGAAATTGATCATGCCGATTTCAATCCGGAGGAAGATATTTGTTTGATTGAAAAATTGTTAAATAATGACCCGTTTCAACTTCCTCCGATGGACCTTAAACAAAGTGAAGTGACCGAGGCAAAATCTTCAATTGAAGAGCCTCCGGAATTAGAATTAAAAGATTTGCCGTCTCACTTAGAATATGCTTTCTTGGAAGAAAACGACAAGTTACCAGTTATTATTGCAAAAGGTTTAAAAAATGATGAAAAAAGATGCTTCTTTTAAAGGGGCCCAAATCTCACAAAGGGGCATTGCTTGGAAAATCAACTGAACACAAGGGTATAGACAATCGGTTTTTGTACCCACAAATTCTTGATGGGAGTTGATTATAAACCTACGGTACAAGTCAATGACGAGTTAAACCAAAAATTCATGAGGTAATAAAAAAAGAGGTCCTAAAACTTCTTGATGCCGGAATGATTTACCGTTCTTTAAAAGCCCATGGGTTTAGTCAGTGCATTTGTGTTCCAAGAATGTGGAAGAACCGTCATTGCTACATGAAAAAGAATGAATTTAATTTTCAACACGTTTGGTTACCGGATGGAGAGTTTGTAATCGACTATAGAAAAATAATGAAGCGACTTGAAATGATCATTTTCCCATTGCCGTTTATGGAGTCGAATGATAGAAAGATTAGCTGGGGAAATGAGTTTATTGTTTTCTAGAGGATTTTCAGGATATTTTCCAATTACAATAGATCCCCACAAGACCAGGAGGAAACTACTTTGTACATGCCCATATTGGAACTTTCGCCTACCGAGCAGTGCATTTTGTTTGGTGTATATGCTTCCGGTACTTTTCATCGGTGTTGATGACCATATTCAAGATTATGATCGAAAAAGACCATGGGAAGTGTTATGGACGATTTCTCGATTTTTTTGGGGATAGTTTTGATTCAGTGCCTCTCCAATTTAGAAAAGATGCTATTAAACGGTTGTGAAGAAACGAATTTAGTATTCTATTCTTAATTGGGAAAAGTGCCATTTAGCTGTAAAGAAGGAATTGTGTTAGGGCATATAAATTTCATGAGTTGGAGTTGAGGTCGATTCGTGCTCAAAGTGATGTTATCGTAAGTTCCCTCACCCGACTCAGTTAAGGTGTTAGGAGTTTCTTTAGGTCATGCAGGATTTTTACCGCCGATTATCCACCAAGACTTTTCTAAGATTGCCAGACCAATGACTCACCTTCTTGAGAAGGAAACACCGTTTGTGTTTTCTAAAGATTGTATTGATGCTTTTCAGACTCTTAAAAAGAAGCTTACCGAAGCTCCAATCTTAGTTGTCCCGGATTGGAACTTACCATTCGAACTCATGTGTGATGCAAGTGATTTCGCGATTGGTGCGGTTCTAGGACAACGAAAGATGAAGCATTTTCAGCCTATACATTATGCTAGCAAGACTATGACTGAAGCTCAAATTCATTACACTAATACGGAAAGGAACTGCTTGCCGTTTTTTTGACGTTGTATTTGGCTTTTGAAAAGTTTCGGCCATATCTTATCTTATCCAAAAGCATAGTGTATACGGATCACTCGGCTTTAAAGTACCTTATGAACAAACAAGACGCTAAGCCGAGGTTGCTCCGGTGGGTTCTTCTCCTACAAGAATTTGATATCACCATCCGTGATAAAAAAGGAAGTGAGAACCTTGCGGCAGACCATTTATCTAGACTTGAGAATCCTCATAAGGATGTGTTAGAAAATAAAGACATAAATGAACATTTTCCTTTAGAAACTCTTAGAGTTATTTATAGTGAAAGTACCCCATGGTTTGCGAGGAATTTTATTATCAAAGGAATGTCAACTCAACAAAAGAGGAAGTTTTTTAAGGACGTTAAACATTATTTCTGGGATGATCCCTATCTTTTTCGAACTTGTACGGATCAAATCATTCGACGGTATGTGCATGGGCAAGAAGCTTTTGAGATCCTCAAAGCTTGCCATGAAGGACCCATCGGGGGCCATCATAGTGCCAATCTCACCGCTCAAAAAGTATTTGATGTTGGTTTCTTTTGGCCTACCATATATCGAGATGCCCATATGATGATCAAATCTTGTGATACATGTCAAAGACAAGGCAAAATTTCACAACGAGATGAGATGCCTCAAAACGCTATCCAAGTTTGTGAAATCTTTGATGTATGGGGTATCGATTTTATGGGACCATTTCCGTCTTCAAGAGGAAATAAATACATCCTCGTAGCCGTTGATTATCTTTTAAAATGGGTTGAAGCAAAGGCGCTCCCCACAAATGATGCTAGAGTTGTAGTGAAGTTTTTAAAATCTCTTTTTGCCCGATTTGGAACACCTAGAGCTATAATAAGCGATCGTGGGACCCATTTTTGTAATGATCAGTTTGCTAAAGTAATGTCTAAGTATGGGGTCACACATCGTCTAGCTACCGCTTATCACCCTCAAACGAGCGGTCAAGTGGAGGTGTCCAATCGAGGTTTAAAACGTATTCTAGAAAGGACGGTTGGAGAAAACCGTGCCTCATGGTCTGACAAATTAGATGAAGCTTTGTGGGCATTTCGTACTGCTTTTAAGACACCGATTGGTTGTACGCCTTACAAGCTTGTTTATGGAAAGTCTTGCCATTTACCAATTGAGTTAGAGCATAAAGCATACTGGGCTTTGAAACATGCTAACTTCGATCTTAAAACCGCGGGTGATCACCGGAAGCTTCAGCTGAATGAACTTAATGAGCTTCGTGATCAAGCTTATGACTTGTGTTATGGAAAAGTGCAGAGGATCTTGCCATTTACCAGAATTGGGGTGGGAGATTATAATTCCTCGCCAAAAAAGTCATATCATCGCCTTGACCACAAATACCAATAAAACCCAACAAATACCCAAATCCACTGTATGCTAGCGATGTCTCAGAATCCTTTCCAGTCTCATCACACCACTAAATCCTAATGGTATAGTATAGACCCATACCTGACACCCATCACTATAATCTCCATACCATTTGCTACGACCCACACGATCCTTCGTACACACCTGCTGAAATTTTAAGCGCATCATAAACACATCTTCACTATAATCGTCGACTCCCCGCCCCCCCCCGCTAGCATTCCCTTACACTCGTACACGTTCTGTTCTGACGATGTCCTCTGAAAGCCGAACTCACACTCTCATCAAATCAGGGCATTGGTGTTATCGAGTACTGATCTGGCGAACCCTCTTTGTAGTCGACGGCGAGCCTCTACACACCACCGTACCGCGCACGTTAGATTGCTGCACTAAATTCTGACTGTGCGATACCCTCGCTCGCTCATCCCGAATATTGTGAGATACGGCGTTATGGCGCGCAATCCCACGCATGGTGTAATGTGATGTCATTATGCCACTATTGCGCCATTTTGCCACAATATGTAATAAGTGTGCTATGGAAAATGGATACTCTGAGTTGGAAGGCATCTTGGGCTAGCTCTAGCTACGTGTATTTGTGATAAACGCCAAGTATGTGAAACGGGTACTTATGCAATTCAGTATTGAAGGAATCACTGGCCTGTGAGATGTCAATGGAAGAGACAAACAATGGAGAGCGGAAATGAGGCAGTCTGTATTACTTGAGAATCGAAAAACTGAATTACAAAGTATTTATAGGCAGAGCGCTACGCTAGACAACTTCTATATTTACGTTTTGACCTAGTAACTTACAATCAACTTTACAGACAGAAGACTTTGACTATCCTTGACCTCTTCTTGCACATCCCCCTCAAGTGAGGTCACGCAGCCAGCGCGTGAGTTATCACGCCAGGGGCTGTCCCGTTTTTACGAATTTTGTATTGCCACCTTTCCTCTTACCCGACACATGTGAAAACTTCAATAAAGGTATGTACATGATACATCTTGATACATCTCGTCCGGGCCACTCGGCCATTGTGGTCGTGCCGATGGGTATGTGATCTTCCTAATTACTATTGTGCACTAAACGGTATTTATTTTCAACTAAATAAAATTTTAAACACAAAACAACAATCATTTTTTTGTAGTTCTGCGAATCTATAGTAAGCTAAATCGGCTAAATCTCATCAACAACTAATATTGTAACAACCGGTAATTTTCCAAACTTATTATAATAATAAATTATACTCCCTCCGTCCCATATTAAGTGTCCACAATGGAATCTTTTAAGTCTTTTTTTATCAACTTTGACCATAAATATTTTTGTTTGTGTTATATAATATTGAACGAAAATTCTACCAACGAAAAATATATTCAAAACTCTATCCATGAGTTTATATGCATATTCTGATGCAGGGTGGGCTAAATGTGTTGTAACTAGAAAATCTGTAACTGGTTACTGTGTTTTCTTATGTGGAGCGTTGGTATTCTAGAAAAGCAAGAAACAAAATACTCTCTCAAAATCATCCACTGAAGCTGAGTACAGAGCTCTAGCTTTAGTGACAAGTAAAGTGGTTTGGACTTTAAAATCTTGAAAGATTTAAATAGTAAAAGTCTTTTACCTATAAAACTTCATTGTGATAGTAATTCTGCTATTAAAATAACAACCAATTATGTTTTTCATGAAAGAACTAAATATTTAGAGATTGATTTGCATTTTGTAAAAGAAAAGATTTTAGCAGGTGTTGTTAAAACTGAAAAAGTAGATTTTGCATATCAAATTGCAGATATCCTTACAAAAGGATTGGATAGTAACATAAAATTTTGGTTAAAAAATTTAGGATATATATATTGTTTACCAAGATTAAGAGGGATGTTAAAATATAATCTTTTGCCTGGTAATAACTTCAGTGACTTATTGTGTCATTGTTTAAACTTGTTTTATAGTTATGGTAAGTTTGGAAGTTGTTATAGTAGCTTTGTTGATATCCTCAAGGACTAATGTTTTCAAGTAGCAGATATCTCAATATCTAACTTAATAAGCTGGAGTTGACTTAAACCTGCATCTTACTTCTTCTAACGATACTTATCTTCTCTCTTGTAAAAGTGTACACCCTAATTTCTTTAAATACATTTCCATCTATAGTTTTGTTTTGTAATCTTACAATAGAACAATCATCAAGATAAATAATTGATCCATATCAGAATAGCTGTGGTGGATATTTGGTTGGGTTTCTGATTAACATTAGTGTTGTTGTTTTGTTTATTAATTTGAGATTTGATAGTATTAAAGCTTTTTTAATTGAGTTTTCTACATTTTAATCTACAGATCTAAGGTGTACGCGGTAATCGATGGTTTTGAGTAGGTCTACATCCCTAGCCTTCTTTGCAATACCCATTTTGTTTGTATATCTTAGCTTTTTTGCATGGAGATTTGGTGGGTTTTGTTATTGTGGAATTTAGATTTGGTAAGTGTTTGTCAAATTTTTAAACAAATAATTTAGTATACGATAGTAAAAAGTAAATATTTTTTCAGTTAGCAGCTGTGTGGAGGATATAAGGGTGTTCGCAAAGCTAAAAGGTTAGCATTTGCGTGGAGGCAAGAGGTTGAAAAAGCTTGATTTTGTATAAATAATGTGGAAATGTTTTGAGTGAAGGATAAAGAATTGGTACTCACCATGTTACAATCTAGATAGAATGTTAGAAGGTAGATGAAAGTGGATATACAGATTATGTCATTAGTTATGGCTATTGAATCCCCTATGAATGAGGTTTACTTAAATGTGGCAATCGAGTCGTGTTCGTGTTGACCTGTTCAGGTTCGCGGGTTATTATAACATCTACCCAAACATGACTCATTTATTAATCGTGTCAAGAAATTTAACCCTAATCCAGACCTGCATAACACATGTAACCCATTTGTGACTCATTTAACCTGTTTAAGTTAATAGGTCAAGCGGTGAATAAGGTTGGTGGTTTGTCAATTTAACTAACTTAAATGCAAAAAATATGATATAAGGATGTAAGAAATGATAAACATAGCATACAAATAATTATGCGACAATTTTAAAGATATATGAGTTATAATCGTAATCACAATCCTATTACAACATAACACAAAATAACTACTAATCCAAATCCAACATAAAATTCAAGTTATATATTTTATTTTTAGAGGCTTCTATACTCTTAAACGGGTTCACGTGTTGACCTATTTAATACTTACTCAACTCAAACACGACCCATTTGGTTGACCTGTTTATTCTCAACCCAAACATGTTTAACTTCGTTTCGGATTCGTGTCGTGTCAAAATTTGACATGCCTAGGTTTACTACATCTTTCCTGAGAAAAAGTTCATGTTTTTGGAAACTCTAATGATAAACACAAAACTACATGAGGTAACCATTATTGTCTAGCTGAGCTTCAAACTGCGACCTTTTTGACCCTTTAGCTGTCGCGCTTCTTACTCCTCAACGGTTAAAAGAAGGGTGCCAAAACACAACGCACGTGCTAACAAAATAGCGCCCAAAACCAATGTATTGAAACCCGGTTCGACCCGGCCGGGTTAACCGGTTGAACCGGTTCCGGTCGAAAAAAGGGTCAAATTAAACCGGGTTTTATATTTTTTCGAAACCCGGTTAGACCCGCCGGGTTTAAGTTGACCCGGGTCAACCCGGTTCTTGTGACCCGGCCGAGTTTTGATTTTTTCATGTTTTTTTACAAATAAAGCAAATTTTTTATATATATTTGCTACGTAATTTTATTTGTTACATGTTATATTTGTTAGTAAATTGTTTTTAGGTTCAATATAAAGTATATTCATAATTTATATATATACATTTTTTTGTATCATTGCAAATCTTACTATTATTTATTTTTTTAAAATCGGGTTGACCCGGTGGTCGAACCGATTAAACCGGTAACCCAGTTACTTGACCGGGTCGATTAGAGACCCGGTTTTCAAAACATTGCCCAAAACGACCTTCTCACATACAAGTACATTCCAATATTCGATACATTCATCTTTTACTTATCCATCATTTCATGTTGTGGGTTTCAATTTGGGTCTATGATAAAATCGAAGATGTCTTGTGATCGTTTGCGTTTTGGATTTTAATTTAGTTTGCCTTTGCTTTTAATTTTTTTATTATTGTTTTGGTTTTTAGATGATGTTCTATATTCTATTGTTCTATAAGTTATTTTTGACTTTATAGTGTTTAGCTATAGGATGTCAAGATGATAATTGTTATGGTTTGACATTTTCAACCTTATCATGAACCCAAAAGTCAAAGATTCAAACTGAAAACCACAACAAGAAATGGTGGATAAGTAAAGATGAAATGTATGGAATGTGCTTGTAATAGCTTGTGTTAAATTAATTATGATAATTAAATATAAATTTAATTATTATCGTGTCGGTACGCGTTGTGTGCGGGTTTTCACAATTTGCGAGATGTGTTCTCGTTTTTAAGTCAAATGAGTTCGGAAATGTTCAAAAGTGAAATATACATGATAATAAGTACTACCTCCGTCCCACATTAAGTGTCCATTTGACTTTTTCAAAGTCTTTTTTCTTCAACTTTGACCTTAATGATTTCTTCTTACGTTATATGATACTTGATGCAAGATATATGAATGGATAGAGTTTTGAATATATTTTTCGTTGGTAGAATTTTCGTTCAATATTATATAACACAAACAAAAATATTTATGGTCAAAGTTGATAAAAAAAGACTTAAAAGATTCCATTGTGAACACTTAATATGGGACGGAGAGAGTAATATCTTGGATAAAAGCCACACAAATGTTTCATTATTTCTTTTGGGCTTACTTTGACACGCTAATGTGCATGTCTCACATCCTATATTTTCCTTAAACAATAAACTAATACATGCACCATCCCTAGGTTGGCTATTAAAGAATGATAAGACTTAGCAATTATGCACAAAGTAAATCAAACTCAAAACTCTTTCTTTCTTACTCTCCATAACCGGCCACAACATACAACATACAAGACTTGGAGTTTGCTCGAGTTTAGATCGACCGGTTCACGTTTGTGTTTTGGGTTCTATCGTGTCTCGCGGAATCTAGTGTTCGTGTTCGTCCTTTCATCTCAATCATTTGGTTTGGAGGTATACTCTTCTATACACTTTCACGTTTTACGTATCGATCGCAATATCCAATATCGTAATATTTTCGCTTACCAGTAACGTGGTCACATGTCTCTACTGACTAAAAGAGAACTTAAGGCTTGAACCTAATCACCATATGAAAACCTTACAATAATGAGAGTAAGATATACGTACAGTTCGTGTAGCAAAGTTTTTTTTTACATCTATACTATCAATAAGTTTCTTATATATTTACTATATAAGAAATGAAGACACGAATGAAAGGAATAGACTGCATGAAAGGAGGAAGAAAATTAAGAAAAACAGAGCATGAAGACGCTTGTGTCTTCCTCTTGATTATTTTAATATTGAACATAAAGGACTTTACTTGAATGTATTATTATTTTGAAACTGTTGTACGTGCATGTTGGGAAGAGAGAATTTGTTTTCGTAGTTGATATTCTACGATCAACATTAAATAACGACCAGTCGGGTTTCCGATCAATAAACGGTTTTTCTTCGACATAAAGAGCATTACATGAAAGGACATTTAAGTTGGTCGTTTAACGATATATATAAAAGTTGGTTTTGTACATAATAAATCTATACTGTTATATAAAACATTTACAATGTGGGTCCATAAAGAGGTGCAATCTTGATCATCTATTTTATTTTATAGGTCTTTGGCATTCTTTCACTAATTTCATACATTTTTCACTATGTAAAAACCTCTTTGATATAAAACATTTTACATTGTGGGTCTCCCATTAAAAAATTAAGATTAAGGGGTGTTTATGGTTGCAATCTTGACCAATGATCTTATTTAGATTATTTTATAAAATCACTGACATGTGTCACTTCTTAATTAAAATATCACTTTTATTTTCAATTTGACATATCTTTTTATCTATTTATTTTTTTTATGATCTAATTTCACCGTATTTTTTAAAATTCCGTGATTTTTAATTCAACATCCATTTTGATATATTTCTATAAATTTTTAGTTTTTCACATTTTTAGTGGGTTTATTTTGAATTTTTTAACAACTTTAACTTTAATTTGAATACAAACTTGATTCGTAAAAGATATATACTTTTTGAGACAATATTTGATGGGCAAGAGAGTGTGTGAGTCTTTATACAAGCGAGAATGATGTTAATATGATGTTACGGGAAAGCTACGGAAACCCAAATAAACGAATTCTCTAAGCGGATAGTGAATTGCGGAGCGAGTTGGGTTAGCAATTTTTATCGTCGCCGCTATGCGCAGGTATCTAACTATTCTTATATAATAAGCCTTATATAATGCACCATATCACACCATAATGTCTTAAATTATATAATAAGCCCTATTTGACCATATATTATAATAAGTCTTTCATGTGTGGTAATATAAAAGTTTCTTATATTATCATATAATAAGTGATTGGGTGTGTGTTCTTATAGGCGCAACAAAAAGAAACAGAATGTTATCACAAGCCTAGTTTACTATAATTAACTATTCCTAAAATTCGATGCTTGTATTTTATATATGTTATCACATTTGACCTTGACATATAAAACCTTTTTGAAACTAGTCTTAGTATTAACTTGCGTGAATTTGTATGTATCATAGATGAAGCCATAATATTATATTAAAGGGATCATATTTTAATGTGATAACATCAGTGTTATGGTATAACTTGATAATGTATATTGTTACATTACACTTATATGACCTACAATTATTTTGGTTGCATTCCAAATCAATCGTGACGTTTCACTATATTGATTTTGTTATAATCAATACATTCACCATCGAGGTGAGTTTATAGCCCCATGTTTTACTTGTTTTACATATATTTTGGGGTGAGAAGATGCTTGTTTACAAATTCATTCACATGATTGACTTATGCTTGTTACATGATCGTTTACAAATTGGTTTACATACTCATTTACATAGCTCGCTATGGGATACATTATTTGACTTCATTTTTGGTCACAGATACATACTTTACTTTTGAAATGATTACGGATTAGCTTAAGCGGATTGAACTGGTAACTACAAGTAAATGCCTGGGTGTTCTTGGAGGGGACACCTGCGAGGGGTACATATTCATTACTGCCCGAGTGTTTTTGGAGGGGACACCTACAAGGGGTACATATTCATTACTGCCCGGGTGTTCTTGGAGGGGACACCTGCGAGGGGTACATATTCATTAATGTCCGGGTGTTCTTGAAGGGGACACCTGTGATAGGTACATATGGTTTTCATTACTGCCTGGGTGTTCTTGAAGGGGACAACTACGATGAGTACATAGTGCATCGGTTTCATGAACTTAGAGTAATTGTAATCATTGTTTTATACACGCATGAATATTTACGTTGCCTTGAATAAAGTGGAAATACATACTTTGGACAATTGCGGTCAAATTTTTATACGTACATTTTGTGACTATTTGGGGATTGAAATGGTCATGCATATTTTACAACTCTTTGATTTTTAAAAATCATACATACATTTCGGAAGAACATTTAAGGATTGAAATGGTCATACACGCTTTACAGAACTTTGGTTCAACATTTATACTTACAAAAACCTATGAACTCACCAACTTTATGTTGACCCTTTTAAGCATGTTTTTCTCAGGTGAATTAGATGCTTGGCTTACTTGATGTGCATTGGAGTCCAAATTAACAAGATTTCATATATGGATTTCTACTTACATACAAATGATCAAATCTCGTTGTATTGCTTTCAAGCTTTTCATTGTGATGCAATTATGGGACAAATGTTATATCAATTTCAAGAAAATCAACGAGATTACTTTTTAAACGACACATTTAGAGGTCGTTCTCTCGTATCTTGTGCTGTTGTATTATGAAGTAACGCCCCCAGACACATTTCCGCTGCGACACATTTTTGAGGGTGTTACAAATATAAAGAGAACCTCAAAACAGTTCTTGTACTTCGTGAGTTGTTATAATTTGATCTGAATCAAATGTTTTTTGTGTGTTGGCGGATACATATTGGAAGGGAAGGAGCTTGAGTTCTACATGAAGAAGCTTCAGAAGAAGAAAGGAAAGGGGGCCGTTGCTTAGAAAGCGTATTTGCTTATACTAGATATGTATCTTTTAATTATTATTATTAAGACAAAATGCATGACTGAGAATTTTTGTTGAGCTTTGTTAGTTAGCTTTGGCTTCTTGAATGTTAAAAGACTAGTCCGGGTTCGCCGTTGGTTTTAAATACGTTTCTGCATCCATTCTCATGATTTCTGAATTGCATCCATATTCGATTCTATGTAGGCTTTACATGTTGGCTTTAAATTTTGAGCTGTGTTTCTATTTTTACCTGGCTTAATTGGCACTTTCCACCATTTTTAGAAGAAAAAAAACCCAAAATCATGATGCGTTTTAAAAAAAGACGGTTACTCTCTAATTGGCTCTTTCATTTAACCTTTTTAGATTTTTTTTAAAGAAGTATCTGCCACTTCATATTTGCAGATGTTT
>BQNB010130225.1:0-18978 GCA_026074375.1 Tanacetum coccineum | reverse complement strand
CACTAGGTAGATCTTATCTACCTCACTACAAAAACACTCTTCACTCAAAAACCCTTACAAGATTGAATAAAGAGATCAATCTAGTAATATATTGACTAGACTAGATTGATATTTAGATATCAAAGTAATAAGAACAATGAGACTCAAGAGAGAAAACACACATAGATAACAATCAGATATCACAAGTTATTAGAAACCCTAAATGTGATATGCACTTATAAAGTTTATATTTACATATAAGACCTTCTACTCTTGATCTTGACAATAGTTGACCAATCTTGAATTATAGCTGGAAGAACTTTGCCAAAACGACAGACGAACTATGAAACCTTCATATTGCACTTTTAACATGTTTTTTCAAAGCTTTTTAGTAATGGTAATAACTATCGAACAAATTATTAATCCGTAAGGGAGAAGATAAAATTAAGACAATATACTAACTAAATTTTCACGATCTTTAAATGACTTGATACTATTTTTATCAATATATTTGTTAGTCGTCATATATCAAAATGCTACTGATAATTCATTTTCACAATCATATACTGTATCACTTTTGATTATTCATGATTCAAATTAGCTAATTTTATTAAATAGCATAAATACGAGGTTGATATGTGATAAATAAATGTTCACTTTAAGATATGGAAGTAAAAACAGACCATGAAAGTCAAAGTCACAAGTTTTATCTATTTTGCTTTTAGATATTAAATTAACTCTACCATAGATTAATGTCAAGCAAAAAATCTATGTAAGGGTATATTTTTTTTATTATAATAACTTACTATTTACACAGTGGTGGAAGCTAACCCTTATTGTATTACTATAAGGGTATATTTTGAGTAGACTTTATTACTATATTGGATCATCAACTTAGACAATGTGAATGCTGAAGTATGCTTATCTCAAAATAGACATATATTCCACCATCTCACTTTAATGCTTATTTAGTGCTTCTTAATTGTTTTACTCTATCTTGTGCACTGAATTTCTTTCATCTCTCTCTCTTTCATTGTGTGTGTCTCTCTCTCTATCTCTCTTTCTTTCTCTAAGTATGTTATGGAAATGGATGGAAGATCATCCAACAACGGAAAATCAGAAGGGAAGGGCAAGGCTCCATCATCTGAAGACCTTCATGAGCAAATTATGTGCCCTAATGAGGTACAATCATTTATGAGGAGGAAAATATTCCAGAGACCAAGGATGCGGAAGGGAAAAAGATTGCAGATGTTGGGATTTAACAAACTAGGTAACCTTAGCTACGAGTATGTAGCGAAATGGATCTAGTTTTGACATTAAGATTAACACATAATAAAGTGAATAATTATAACATTAAATTAAATAATTACTTACCTCTTGATCTTGAACTTGAAACAAGTTAGCAGTTTAATTACTGCCTCTACGGTTGCTCACACAAACACGTCAATCAAGTATGAGTCGATTGCTAGTCTAAATCTTCACGTATCAAACACCATGTGTTAAATCGATTCCCAAATGCACCACCTGAGCTTGAACCAAAAACCAAATAAACCGAATATCCTTGAACCAAAAATCGTCAAACCCTAATTAGGGTTTACTCAAATTTGGTTGATCCGAATACAAACAAACAAAACCCTAAGTTTGGGTTTTATAATCGCCGAGCAAGGATAAGTACTAAATGAACATCACGAGTGGATCTTGATTCGTTGAGTAGGAAAACAAGAACAACCAAAAATCCTAAAAGGGTTTTGATCTAATTCGGTTGAGGGAAAAAGGAGGAACCGAAAATCCTAATTAGAGAATTAGGGTTTCGGTTGAGGTTTTAGGGAGAGAGAGGAGCACCAAAACTCTTTAGTGATTTAGGGATTGAATCAATAAAGAATGAGGTATAAGGTGCGTATATATATAGCCACCCTAACCTAATTCTTGCACAATAAGATTAGTATAAATTCCTAATTTATTCAAATCTTTTCCCCTCTTTTTTTCTCTCCTATTGCTGAACAAACACCCCCTCTAGAAGCCTTATGGGATTCGGCCAAACTAAGGCATCCCACTTGAGAGGCGGAGTAGCAGGTTGAAGATATACTAATAATTGGCAACGTCTAGCAAACACACACAATTACCTTTAACTTAGAAATACTTGAGATAATACTTGTCTATTACTTTCTTTAATCATCATCCCTTTGTTACAGATATCGTTAAATCATGGATATGGATCCTAACTCATTCCATATAGTTTAACTATTTTGTTTCTCATTATAAAAATATTTCAGATATACCAAATGTAATCAAGAATCATCTTAATTTATCCTTTGGGCACGGCCATGCAGTTATCTGATTAATTCTAAAGAGGCGTCATGGTATCATTATGCAATTAAACTATTGGAAGAACAAATTCTTTATTGACAACAAGTGTTGTGGATGTTGCTTTACATCACTTCCAAGAATAGCCTTTATGACTACCTTATTCAAGATAGCGTTTGACTTAGACTCAAAAATTGATATCCACACATACAGAACTTGCTTGCATCTCAAGTCTAAGGATGACTTATTAAACTATTTTCGACATTTACTCATGACTGGGATCCAAAATTAAATATTCAAAAGTTGGGGTATCTAATATGCATCCCTTGTTAATACACATGAGTTTGTCAAGAACAATCCATATATTCAAAGAATATAACCAATACTCACATTTGCCTTATGTAACAATATTCTCATATTGTTAACCGACAATGAACATATTTAGAATGATAAAATCATTCAAGGATTAAACATGCAAATATAGGATAACAATTATTATATGTATGAATGACAAATACCATGTATCTTCATTCATCAGAAAGTAAAAATTGACTTACAATCCCAATTATCCTAATACTAAAACAGATATGCATGAAACTAATTAGCAAGTTAAAGTCTAATGTTTCTAACATTCTCAATTCTTTCTTTACAAGCCAGCTAACTAGTTATCTAAGTAAACTTTGTGAATACTTATTTCAAATTCACTAATTGTGACGAATTTGAATGATATGATTAGTGTCGTATGTATATTTACATACTATTGCAAGTATCATAGTATGGAAATGTAACAAAACCTTTAATGAGATATTTGATGTCAACAACATACCCATCTCAGATAATCATCTTTACAGATTCTTAAAATGTAAAGTATTCTCATTCTTTAATGTATAATGCAACAATGCTCTTAGTTGAGCATATTTAGTTAGTAGATTTATCATAAAAGATGAAATCATACTTTAACTAGGATTGATTATTCTTTAGCATCGTGTGTACACAAATAATAGTATGCCTTATATAATTCATAAACATTTGTATTAACAGTCGTCTAAATCACTCTCAATTAGATACTGTTTCTATCAGTCATCTAAACACTCTCGATTAGATGTTGTTGCTATCAGTCATATAAACACTCTTAATTAGATGTTGTTGTTGTTGTTAGCTTATCTTTCTCTTGTGCAAAAGTAACAACCAGTCACATACACAATATAAGATATACATGATGAATCCTTCGTTAAAAGGTTTCCATCCATGTTTTAAATTATCTCATGTGAAATATACCTTTTAAGACTTTCTTCAATGATGTATTGCATTGTGTTGGACTTAATTTTCCACTTATGTTTATTTCATTAAACATTTATTCCAAGGTCGTTTGTTTTATTTCCTAAATTCCCAAGTGAAGTTTCCTTCCAACCTCAAGGATTAACATCTATTTTAGATGGAATGATACCTTTAATATGTTACACAACATATGAATTTTAAGGAAAAACATAGTGCTCCCACTTGATGTCAGGTGTACTTAGGAGTTATCTTAATTTAATTAGAAACCATATTATGATTAAACTTAAGATCTCAGATCCTAGATGCATGATCTAATCCACACTTAGATTATCTTATCTTGTATACTTTATAAATATTCTTTTAAACTCATAACCCCTTTTGATTACACACTGTCCTCGCAAAAGGTAATCATAAAGAAAAGAGTTATAAAACTTAATTGTCATATTACAAATATAGACTCATAACCCTTTTGATTACACATCGTCCTCGCAAGGTAATCATTAAAGAAAGAGTTATGATCCTTAATTTACCATATGTCTTATTCAAGAAAACCTATGTGACAATTAGTTATTACTATATAATTAATGCGTATAAAAAAGAAAGATTTAATCATAGTCAATTTCTTGAGTAAGATTAAAAGTTCTTATCATCAGTCAGGCATTAATATATATAGAATCTTGTCCTTATGATCCATTCTTCATAAGAAACTCATTCTCACCTTTCAGTTTAACTGTTTGGTAAACGATCAATCAAGCTCAAACATTGATTGTCTTTTAAAGACTGCATCTTGTCATGCATAGTTCTAAGATATTTATCAGATTTAAGATGTGATAATTCATCTTATTAGTCAACAGGCTTATTATGACCCTCTAACTTATATTCTTCAGCATTGATATTAAAATATCACTCTATTGATGAGGCATCCTTGCGGATTTAAGAATGAGAGTTACATTATACTTTGGTTTGGCATTTTCATGTTTAACCTTAGTATGACATCAGCAAGTGAATTTAGAAAGTTATGTATTTTGTTCTTGAATATCTTCAAGATCAATAGACACTCCTACTTACTTTTGTAAGAAGAGATACTTCTCTAAATACTAAGTATTTAAGCAGCAATAAATTGTTCTAGATTGGGACAACAAAAATGTATTTTACATTTCTCATTTCTAGCTGGTTAATAATATGCTTCATAAGATATTAATAAATTTCATAACTTTAATCAAGAGATAATTGGTTTTATCCCTAATACATAAATAGATAATGTCTTGAATACCTTCTAGGTTAAAACTATATTGAGTGTATCCATGACACACACAAATTTCTAACCTTGATCCATTTTGAAGGTAGAGTCATTTAAGTTATCAAAAATCAAACAATATCAAAATAATTTGTTTCAACACATTAGACATACCATAATAATGTGGTATTCTATGAGTATTAGAATTGTGAGAATACATCATAATTCCTTAGATAACTTAATTCTCTTTAGATCAAATACTCTTCAATTGGGTCGAACCAAATTGTATACAAAGTATTTTAAAACCAAGTACATGCTATAACGTACATATATTTGAATAGTACAATAACTCTATGTTTATGTGTTTTAAGAAAAACAAAACATGTCAAGTATATGTTATAAGTCTTTAAATAATTTAAGGAGACTTATTGTTCATGTGTTAATCAAGAAGACATAACAATGTTACTACTTACTTTGTATTATGAGTCATTGATAAATTCAAAGACTTTATAATTATGTCTTAACAAGAACATAATTATTCTAACTAACGTAATTATGAACGCAAACTCTTGAGTTCAATAGTAATTTCAAGTTAATTACATACATCATAATTATAATCATATAATTTAACCATAATTATATTGACTAAAGCATGTAGTCAAAACATTGAAGTAATTTTACATTATATCTTGACACTTAAATGTAATAGGGCAGCAAACATCGCGCGTGTTTAAGTCCTAGTAGATTTATTAGCTTTCTTACCTTGCGGTCAAGAGAACCCAATAATCACATTGTTATATGTTGTTCCTTGCACACACTTAAGATTTTTCCCACTTGTGTACGGGACAACATTATCTAATGTAGACAAACTATACGACAAGTACTCGATTGTATAAACAATATGATAGTGTCATAGATATTACAAGTAGAATTTAAACCATAATGTTTAATAAGGAATTTGGTATTATTACTTTATAGATAACGTTTCGAAAAGCAACACCGGAAAGGCAACGGGTTATCTATAAAATAAAATGCAATTTTCCTAAAACTACGGTCATTCATATTTGGAAAGTAATGAATTATCTCAAAGCAAGCTAAAAATAATACAGGTAACTAACAAGGAGATAAAGCTTGTAGCTCCTACTGAACTTGAAAACATTAGATGAATGTCATTTCAGTAGTAAAATGCAAAGCTCCCACTGGTTTCAACATTGTAAGTGTTACATTACCAGTAGAAAGCAAATAGCAATTTATTTACTTTTCTATTCACTTAAAATGCCTACAAGTAGCAATGTACTTAGGTATTGAATTGAGTATATGAATGTCTACTTATTTAGATGAGAGACTAGCCATTCATGTTTTCATTAACTTGAACATTTTAGCATGTAATTCCTCCTTAATTGGTCTGCCTAGGCACAAGGGTGTTTAGCATTATAAGAAATGAATCGAGCCCAAGAAAATATGCCTAGAAGACCTGCTAGTAATTTTCTTTACTCATTGCGGTTTAAACTCATACACCTTGCCAAGTGCAAAATGTCGTTATTTTGGTAGCTATAGACAAAATATACTCTAGTTACACAAAATATTTTATCTTTCATAAATTTCATAACCGAAAAAGGGTAATGAAAGATTTAAAGTGAGTTTAAATATAATTGAGGAAAAAATTCAATTATAACCCTATCTTATTCTTGTCAACCAATAAGAAGAGACATGAATAAGTCTTACTCTTCTTACCAGAAAAAGAGACTATGTCTTCTTAAGAAAACAAACTTCCATTGACGAATTATGTTGCAATAACACAATTAATCAGAACATAGAAAGTTTAATTTTTGTATTTTTGATAATTAAATTCTTAAAGAATTAACAATCCAATTAATTTACTAATTAAGACTAAGACCCAACTTGACCTCCCACTTATTTACAAAAGTCTAACCAATACGAAAACAAGTAGGGCAAGAGGTAAGCGATGAGCATTAATTGCATTTGATGCAACTCTTAAATTTATGAGATCGGTTAAGACATTAGTAAACACGTAATAATGTCAAGAGCATGTTTAGTTCTTATCTTATGCCTCGAGCACGAGGACTGGCCATGACTACCCGATTTAAGTCCACCAAGCAAGAAAAAAAAATAGTTAGAGGTCTAACCAGTGAACCGTAATTGCCATGGGTTTGAATGACCCTGAGGTCTAACCAGAGAGGCCAAGCCAAATGCACGTGTTCTTGGTTGGATGACATTGACTTAAAGTTTTCATAGGGGTATTCACATATATGTGTTGAAAGCGTGTAGAAAGTGGCATGCAAAACAACTTTGTAGCACTAGTTTTAAAAACCTTTTATAGTTGACATTATAGTGATACATTAGTTCACGGTAACTCCAATTGAACGCACAAAGAAGCGGAGATCCAGGCCAGCTCAAAGCTTATTAAAAACTTAGAATCTTTAGGAATATTCTCCTTAAACTTCTCTTATATTTTGTTCTAGTTGATGAGCCGTACTTCCCAATAATTCATAGTCCAGTTTTTAATTATTCTTGAAATCAAGTTTCATAGTTTAGAGTCTTATTAATTTTCTCAAAATCTAATTTTGCACGAAACAAATAATAGGTCACAATGAACAAGTATTTAAGCGTGTAGTTAATAGACTAGTTTTAATATCATCTTTCTCTATAAGTGTTAGTCCATATTGCATACATATTAGGCGTGTAAACAAGTAATCAAGTAAAATATGCACATAAAAGACTAAAACTAAAGATGACATTAAATAAACAAGTAAACATGTAGAATCCGAGTTCTCTTACGAGTCTTCCCCAATTGAAGAACCATAAGACCCTCACTAGGTTTTCATCAATGTGCCTAGATCGCCCCATTCATCACAGAAGTGATTGAGTAGGTCTTATGGCGAAATAATAAGCAAAATCAGACTAAATATGTAAAAGATCTAGTTTTCAAAAATAAAAAGTTTTAGTTACCATAAATAAAATCAAGATCTTTTATATATATAGTGTGATCTATTATAAAAAGGAAATAAATCTACTAAATTAACAATTTAACTTTTATTCTTTTTTAACCAATATTCACAATTAATAGTTTTCAATATCTAGATCTACAAATTTTATTTAATTATAGCAAGGATTTGTATAATTTTTGCCATATTTGCAAGAAAACAATAATTAAAATATTAAGTGCAACAAATCAAGCATATAAATTAAATCTAGGCGTGTACAATTCAAGACATGATATAATTCAAGCCAAAAGTTCAATATAGACCCAATATTTATCATAGACCCAATGAACCAATCATAGCCACTCATTTTTTCATCAAAAATAAAAAAGCCCACTTTCCACCTCTTTTTTAAAAATTAAATATCTCACACACTGTTAATCGTTACGCAAAACAATTATAACATTAAAGTTAATAATTACTTACCTCTTGATCTTGAACTTGAAACAAGTTAGTAGTTAAATTACTGCTTCTACGGTTGCTCACACAAACACGTCAACCAAGTATGAGTCGATTGCTAGTCTAGATCTTCACGTACCAAACACCATGTGTTAAATCGATTCCAAAACGCACCACTTGAGCTTGAACCGAAAACCAAATAAACCGAATATCCTTGAACCGAAAATCGTCAAACCCGAATTAGGGTTTACTCAAATTTGGTTGATCCGAGTACAAACAAACCGAAACCCTAAGTTTGGGTTTTGTAATCGCCAGCAAGGATAAGTACCAAACGAACACTACGAGTGGATCTTGAATCGTTGAGTAGGAAAACAAGAACAACCAAAAACCCTAAAAGGGTTTTGATCTAATTCGGTTGAGGGAAAAAAGAGGAACCAAAAATCCTAATTAGAGAATTAGGGTTTCGGTTGGGGTTTTAGGGAGAGAGAGGAGCACCAAAACTCTTTAGTGATTTAAGGATTGAAACAATGAAGAATGAGGTATAGGGTGGGTGTATATATAGCCTCCCAAACCTAATTTCGACAAAAGAATATAAAAATCATACATTTGTCCAAACCTTTTTTCTCTCCTAATGCTGGTGCTGAACAACACGCCCCTCTAGAATCCTTATGGATTCGGCCAAACAAAGGCATCCCATCGTTCGGGTTTTATTCGATTTAGTCCCTTTGGTTTTTTATTTTTAAAACATTCGTTATACGGTTAAACAGTAATAGGTGAAATAAATCGACGTATTAAATATAATTTGGGAAGTAAAGCATACTCTAAGTGTTTAACGCGTGTGCCCCAATAGGCTCACGTATTTCTAACGTATAACTTGCGGAACCGACTAACATATTCCAACAGCAGAATCATCATCCAAGGATACTCAAGAAAACATTCATCCCGGTCTACCAGTTGATACAATTGTTTTCAGCCCACCAGATCACGATGTTGTCTCTGAAGATGTGAACGAGCAGATGCCAAACTGTAATGATGGTACAGTCATTGTTCAGGAAAGAAAAGAAGTAGAGATGACCAGTGATGCAAAAGGGAAAGAGATTGCAGAGGGTTCAACCTCAAATGAACAAGAAAACATGATTACAGGATCCAATTCTAAAATCGTTTCGGAGCCTACCAAAGGTATTATGTTGTGAGTGTCCCAAATGAATGATGGCTGGTCAACAAGATCTTAAGGATCACACCTACCCTGGGAGATTTCCACAAAAATTTCCCCATCCGCCCACGCATTGGGCGGCCACCAAAATATCCACAGGGAAGAGAGAGAGGTATCCAAAAGAAGAAAAAAGAGCGGGGAACAAAATTTATCGAATCCATCTGATACCACTCCAACGTACACTGATTACAACCTTTATTTTAATAGAGAATCCCTTACGACCCCACCTCCTTCTGTACCTAATCCCCATGGAAGCCCAATACCCCTTAGGGTTTATGTTGGGGTAGGTCCAGACTATGAGATCAACACAAGCAATCCCATAGTATGATAGCCTAGTTGATTAACCTATACCAAAGAAGCAGGTAATGTATAAGCTGGGTAATTGAATTCCTTAAGGTTATTTATTGGGTGGCCAACTAGGTGGTTTCCGAGCACCAAATGGAAATAACAATTCAGTGGGGGCATGCTTTTAATTTAGCGGGGATAGGTAATGATAGGGGAATTGGCAGTTTCAGTACCCTATGTCAAATGCTAACTGGAAATAGTCATACTGGTGGCTTTGAAGCTGCAAGTACTATACTCGGTTAGGGGCAATAAATCACCGTTGGTCTTTATCAGGGGGGTGGTGGAGGAGAAATAAGAGATGGAAATGGGGCGGAAGATCCCGGAGTGGATAAGGTGTTTTTGGGGGGGGGTGGGGGGGAAGTGGGGGGGGGGGGGGGGGGGGATGGAAGATTGATCTTCTTTCACGGTTGGGTTGGCAGTGATCATATGTGAAGGTGATGGAGATCATGGCGACGACAATGAAACTGAATCGCAATTGATGGTACCTTTCATCTTTGTCAATGGTCGGGTGGCAAATGGAAAAAACTCAATGGAGATATTTTAAAACCAATATTTGGAACTGATTTTATTTATGTTTTATAGTTTTTCCGGTTATTTTCTGTTGGAAAACATAATCCATTAATCTTTGTTAAGGGCTGCAAGTCAACACCAGGAAGAAGAAACAATGACAGCTTGCATTTAACAGGCCCTGAACTCTTTTATAAGACCTGTATTTGTTGTTGTCCCAAATTGCTAGATGAATTGTATAAGTTGCAAATATAAATGAATAAGTAAAGTTTCTGTAATTGTCTAACCATTAATTTGTTTACATGATTCTGTATATATACATTTCCAAAGGGCGAGATGAATTGGACATACCACTTTCCTTTATTTCTAACCGAAACCTAACTAACATAACTAACTTTTTCGGTTATAATGTTTCTATCTAACGACTTTAGTCCTTCGTGTTTATAATAATACATATGAAGCAAAATCTAAGATTATCATGCGTCCACATTCTCCTCCTTAATCTTGATCGTTGCTTCGTCCTAAATCTTGAACTCCGAGCATTTGTCGCATAGTCACGAACTTCAAATCTTGTAGATAGCGCATTGTTAGAATATCTTCTCTTTGTAGTTCACATCGCTGACTGTTACACTAATTGATGTTCCAAGTCTCTAACGCATTCACGAATTGAAATGATAGCGAATATCGATGTGCATGCTTCTCCATGAAAAACAGGGTTCCTTACGAGTGCTTATTTGCTGAAACGTTGTCGACCTTTCAGCGTTATACCTTCCTCTTCCCATCCAGTTAATTCACGAAAGTAGTCGCTTTAAAACCATAATGCTTTGACATGCTGCTCTGCAGTAGCCGCCATGAAATTCTGAATCACATGATGATAGGGCCACTGTTTGGTTGCTCTGAGTACACCAGTAATAGGTGACATCTGCCGAAAGTAAAATACAATCCCAGTAGATCCTTTTTCCTGATCGGTGTTGATTTCTAACTACTGTCGTTTAACCTGTGATCTTACAACCGCCTTCTTTCTGTATATTATGCCATACTCCTTTGTTCCTTTTATATAATCTAGTTACATGCTTTTACTGCCTTCATGTGAATCCCCATTGGTCTTGCATGAATCTGCTGATTAGTCCGACTGCATAACTAAGATCTTGTCTTGTAGTAGTAAGAAATCTGAAGACTTCCCAATAAGCTCTGTAATAAGATTCGTCAACTTGAGTTTCCATCTTCCGCCTAACCAACTTAGTACCGGGATCCCATTGGTAACATTGCGTGTCATTACTGATCTGTCATACTCTTATCTTTCAAGAATCTTGTTAAATATTAACCGGTTTTGCTTGATTGTAATCTCCTCCTTCCTTCTGTGTAAACTCTCTATCCAAGGTAATCAGCAAACAATCCTAAGTTGCTCAGTTCAAATTATTCTTGCATCTAGGATTTAAATGCGTCTATTATCGCCTTCTTGGAAGTCCCTGTGATTATCAAATCATCTACGTAAACTCCGACTATAAGTGTAGAAGTCTTGCTTCTCTTTGTGTAGACTGCTTGTTCGAGATTACACTTCTTAAAATTTAATAATTTTAATTTGAACAAGCTTTACATTCCAAGTCTTGGTGCTTGTCTTCCGCATATAAAGCTTTAGTAAGCTTATAAACTTTCCCTGAATTCCCTTGTTGAACAGATCCTTCAGGTTGTGTAACATAGACTTCTTCATTTAATTCTCCATGTAAAAATGCTGATTTTACATCCAAGTGGTGTACTTGCCATCCATGATAAGCTGCTAATGCTAATATAAACCGAAACTGTCTCTATCCCGAGCAACAGGTGCGAATACATCATCGAAGTCTATTCCTTGTTCTTGTACAATCCTTTACTACGGAATGCGTGCCTTGTATTTGATTATGTTTCCTTTTGCATCCCTCTTGGTTTTGAAACCCATTTGAGTCCTATTGCCTTCTGATTTGGTGGCAATGTTGTAAGAGTCCATGTATTATTCTTGTTGATTGAATCTAATTCAATCTCCATGGCCTCAATCCATTTCTGATCCGTTGATGCTATACCTTGGTAATTACGGGAATCTTCTTCCTTAAATATTAAGATTTATTGAGTTCAACTCTTGTGATTCCTGATATATTTCACTAAGTCCTTGAAAACCTTCGCGCTGGTACATGATCAAATATATTTCCTGAGTTCTTCGTCGAACTAGTAGTAGCTTCTTCTTCTGAGTGTGGGTTGTAAGTGTATGGTGATGGTGTGATTGTGCAAGTTAGGATCATTTGGACGGAATCCTGTTCCTGATATGGGGTTATCAATATTATCATTTGATCTTCAATGTTGACGACCGGTGTAGTTTTCATTGTCAACTCCTTCTACCACAAAACTAGTCCAGAAATGAGTCTTGTTACTTGTAATCCGCTTCATCGCTATCCCAATCCCATCGTTTTATTTCATAAACTTTTACAAACACCCTAACTAACGTGTTTTTACCTTCTTTTGCTATTGGATCATATAGCCTACATCTTTTGATCCTTTCCTCACGCCAACGTTAAATCCATTGGTATGCTTCTGTCGTCCAGCTTCTTTAAGTGAGGTATTGTTATCTTTGCATAAGCTATGCATCCGAATATTCTTAGGTTTTCCCATGTTCTGGTTTTTCTGTTGTAATATGCCTCATAGGAGGTTATAAATCTTCCAGGGCTCTT
Organism: Tanacetum coccineum; assembly: GCA_026074375.1. Lineage (NCBI taxonomy): Eukaryota > Viridiplantae > Streptophyta > Magnoliopsida > Asterales > Asteraceae > Tanacetum > Tanacetum coccineum. The sequence continues at coordinate 6,015 of BQNB010130225.1, read as the reverse complement.
GTGGGTAACCCTGTTGAGTATGTATATTGCGTGCCTCTGACTGCTTCCGCCCAAAAATTTAAGGGTAACTTCATTGCTTTCATCATACTCCTCGTAGTTGATAACACTGCCTATTTTCTTCTCTCCGACTACTCCATTCTGTTGTGTGAGTAAAGGTGCGGCAACTGTCGTGCTATTCCATTCTCCTTACAGTATTTAGTGAATTCATTTGATGTAAATTCACCTCCTCTATCTGTTTTAGAATCCTCACTTTCAATCTATTTCCATTTCTATCTTTCTGTCCTAAATTCCTGTAAAGGAACGGAATGCTTATTGTCCTTTCGACGTCAGAAAGTAAGCCTATCTGGAAACGTGTAAACAATCATACCACTAACAAGAATATGAGTTTCTTGCCTGAGTATGTGGCTGGACTTTATAGGACCACAAAGGTCTCCATAAACTAAGTCCAATGGGTTCTTTGATCTGAATTTAGCTTGATTTGGAAATGGTGTTCTACTGTGTTTTCCTAATAAACATGCATCACACAATCCTCCCGGCATGATTTATTCTTTGGTATTCCTTCCACTTAACTCTCCTAGCATCTTGTTGATACCGTCATAAGGTTTCGATGACCTAATCTAGCGATGCCATAACCATGCTTGGGTTATCTACATTTGCAAGAGTCATATAGTGTGTCTAGCTACAGTCTAATACTGTAAAGTCTATTCTTTAATCTTTCAACCTCATACACATTTTTGCTCTTATCATACAAAGTCAGTTTATTCCCAGTCCATTATAGACCTACAACCTATCTCCGTAAGTTTCCTAGATTTATATGTTGCTTTGAGATATTTGGTATATAGTATAAACGTCCGATACTATCTTTTGTTCATGGTCGTTCCTGTATTCTATAATATAGACCCTTACCTTTATCTGTGACATACGATCCATCCCAAAATGTACTCGCCGCTGTTACGCTTTCGATAAATATCTTAAAATGACCTTGCCTTCCGTCATATGTTACTTGCACCATTATCTAAATACCATATGCTTGCATCTCCTGAAGCATACTTTTCTGGTTGAATTTGGCCTTCATTTAACAAAATTTCTTCGTGTGTAGTCATTAATAGTGATGGTTCATCGTCTTCTAAGATAAGGTTGTGATTTGTTCCTGGAGTTGCGATGTTTTCTACAATCTTACTTAAGAGGACCACCGTTTGTGACACTTAAAAACATCGTACTTTTTGCACAAATCCCACTCACCATTACTTTTATCTGAGTTCTTTGGTGGTTTGTGTTTTCTCCTTGTGAGTTATTTCTTTCTAGTTCTAGAAATTCTGCCAGTTTCCTCGTGAAAAATTGGATCTACCTCCGCATTTATTAAATCACCTTCCTTTTCCCGAGTGTTCACCATGTACGAATAGTAAGTTTTCCTGGCTTTCACTTGACCTCCTTTCAGAGCTTTAACCATTCTTCAACAGCCTTGAGCTTCCAGTGCTCTCATCTACATGAGAAAATCGTCAAGAACACGTGTATTTTTTGTCGTGTGACGATTTACCGTTTGTAAGATATTTTATTTTTAAAAAAGAGGTGGAAAGTGAGTTTTTTTTTTTTTGATGAAAAAATGAGTGGCTAGGATTGGTTCATTGGATCTATGACAAATAATGGATATATGTTGATCTTAACTCCATAATTCAAAACGTGCAACCCTAATGCCAAAACGAGTTGACTCGTGATGCCACTATTGGGATTTAACAAACTAGGTAACCAAATTAGCTACGAGTACGTAGCGGAATAGATCTAGTTTTGAAACAAAGATTAACACATAATAAAGTAAATAATTATAACATTAAAAATAATAATTACTTACCTCTTGATCTTGAACTTGAAACAAGTTAGTAGTTAAATTGCTGTCTCCACAGTTGCTCACACAAACACATCAACCAAGTATGAGTCGATTGCTAGTCTAGATCTTCACGTACCAAACACCATATGTTAAATCAATTCCCAAACTCACCACTTGAGCTTGAACCAAAAACAAAATAAACCGAATATCCTTGAACCGAAAATTGTCAAACCCGAATTAGGGTTTACTCAAATTCGGTTGATCCGAGTACAAACAAACCGAAACCCTAAGTTTGGGTTTTGTAATCGCCGATCAAGGATAAGTACCAAGCGAACACCATAAGTGGATCTTGAATCGTTGAGTAGGAAAATAAGAACAACCAAAAACCCTAAAATTTTTGATCTAATTCGGTTGAGGGAAAAAGGAGGAACCAAAAATCCTAATTAGAGAATTAGGTTTTCGGTTGGGGTTTTAGGGAGAGAGAGGAGCACCAAAACTCTTTAGTGATTTAGTGATTGAAACAATGAAAAATCAGGTATAGGGTGGGTGTATATATAGCTTCCCAAACCTAATTCTTGTACAATAAGATTAGTATAAATTCCTAATTTATCCAAATCTTTTCCCCTCCTTTTTTTCTCTCCTATTGCCGAACAAACACCCCCTCTAGAAGCCTTATGGGATTCGGCCAAACTAAGGAATTCCTCGGGTTTAGGTTTTGTTCGTTTTAGTCCCTTGGTTTTTATTTTAAACATTCGTTATACTAGTTACACAAGTAATGGTAAATAACGACTATTTAAATATATTTCGTGAAGTAAAACATACTCTAAGTGTTTAATGCGTGTACCCCCAATAGGCTCACGTATTTCTAACGTATAACTTGCGGAACCGACTAACATATTCCAACAGCATAATCATCATCCAAGGATACTCAAGAAAACATTCATCCCGGTCTACCTACTGATACAATGGTTTTAAGCCCACCAAATCACGATGCTGTCTCTGAAGATGTGAACGAGCAGATACCAAACTGTAATGATGGTACAGTCATTGTTCAGGAAAGAAAAGAAGTAGAGATGACCAGTGATGCAAAAGGGAAAGAGATTGCAGAGGGTTCAACCTCAAATGAACAAGAAAACATATTACAGGATCAAATTTCTGAAATCGTTTATGGCCTACCAAAGGTAGATGTTGTGGTGTCCTAAATGAATGATGGCTGTGTCGACAAGATCTTAAGGATCACCTACCCGTGCGGATTTCGCACAAAAATGTTCCCATCCGCCCAGGCATTGGGCGGCCACCAAAATATCCACAGGGAAGAGAGAGAGGTATCCAAAAGAAGATAAAAGAGTGGGGAACAAAATTTATCGAATCCATCTGATCCCACTCCAACGTACACTGATTACAACATTTATTTTAATAGAGAATCCCTTACGACCCCACCTCCTTCTGTACCTAATCCCCGTGGAAGCCCATTACCCCTTAGGTTATTTTGGTCGGTCCATGACTATGAGTTTCAACGACAGGCAATTCCCATAGTATAGGGCTAGGTTGATTGGATCTTACCAACGAAGCGGCGGTAATGTAAATAATGCTAGTGGTAATTTGAATTCTGTGGGGTTATTGGGTGGCCAACTAGGTGGTTTCCGAGCACTAAATGGAAATAACAATTCAGTGGGGCATGCTTTTAATTTAGCGGGGATAGGTAATGGTAGGGGAATTGGCAGTTTCAGTACCCTATGTCGAATGCTAACTAGAAATAGTCATACTGGTGGCTTTAAAGCTGCAAGTACTAGTACTGGTAGGGGAAATAACACCGTTGGTCTTTATCAAGGAGGAAATAATGAAAATCAAGATCTAGTTAGAAGTGGTGATGGTACTATTGATCTTCTTTCACGGGTTGGGTTGGGCAGTGGAGCATATGAGGAAGGTAATGGAGATCATGGCGACGACAATGAAACTGAATCGCAATTGATGGTACCTTTCATCTTTGTCAATGGTCGGGTGGAAAATGGAAAACACTTAATGGAGATATTTCAAAACCAGTATTTGGAACTGATTTTATTTATGTTTTATAGTTTTTCTAGTTATTTTCTAGGTCTGCTATGTAATCTGAATTTCCTCAGTCATAGTTACCTGAATGTTTTAAGGTGTTTGCATATTTTACTTATAATTTAGCTATATACAGTGTATCCTATCAGTTACTTAATTAGTTAGATGTTAATAAGGTCAAAACTTAATTGGTGCTCACATGATGGCGCAATATTATTTATAAGCGTCATATCTAAGGATCTAGGCTTGACACAATGAATGAAATAACAAAAATTAAGTTAACAAAGATGCAACAATTTTAGCAAGCCCCAAGACATCAGACTCTTTGTTTTATATCCTTAAGTAAATTTCTGTATTTAATATTTGTCTGAATCAAGCATTTAACGTGGATGCACTTAGCATATACCTATGAGGTAACACCAAATATGCACATATTTTGTTATCCTCAACCGATCTTACGTGTTAAAAGGAACAGGTCCACTTTATAATCGTACTCTTTCACATTTGTATAATTAATATAGGTTTTCAGTTTGTAGAGAGCATAAAATATAAGGTGTTGTCATAGTGGTTATAGGAATACTAGGGTGTTTGCGGTATTTGCTTAAGCTGTATTGTTGTTATATTATCTCTAGCTTATTGCTAGTAATTTTAATGAAATCTGTCAGCTGTTTAAGTAAATGATCTAGAATATCTAGTGATGTGGTATTGGGCCGAACCCAATTAGTGGGCTAATCCCAATCTGCTGTACAAAGTTAGTTACAAAAGCAGTTACAAAATCAGTTATTTTGGACGGGACACATCTGTTGGTTCATCCGAACCATCACGACCCTTCAATCATACCCTTTCGTTATTCATAAATAGATAGAACATGTTGTAAACAGATGATGATGACAAATTCAGATTAATAAAACTTTACTTTTGGTATATTTTGATTACGGTTTAGAAATTCGATCCAACATTTGGCATCAGAGCTTTTGGTTGTTTAAAACCAAGATCATCATATACCAAGATTAGTTTTTTCATGTTCTTGTTTTGAATCAAAAAACCGCACCATTTTTCGGCCAAAAATAGTTTGCAAATCCGATTAAACACAATCACAAAAATCATTTTTGTCTTTATCAAACATTTTGTATCAGGAGATTCCAACTCTTGTCACCAAGGGATTAATCACTTTCGTTATTTAATCATCCGGCAACAAAGGGTTTCATCCTTTTTTGCAAACTTTCTATCAAATAACGAACCGAAAAATAACCCAGAATTAAAGGTTATGCACGGTTACAATTATAAACCAAGATTCAAAACAGAAAACCCACATCGAGAGGATAACACAAGTCATCATCAAGAAAAAAAAGGGAACGAACACACCTGATTCCTGAAGAAACAAGATTCGAACCCTCAATAGAATCTTCAATTGATTCACGATTATCCCACAATCATCCATATCTTGAACGAATTTACAAGATCCCCAATTTTCGAAACCCTAATTTCGCACAACAAATCAAGGGAACCCTAGTGGTTCGAGAACACAACCACCGGAGAAGCATATGATCGAGAACATAACCCCACGGTTACTCGATACTTTTGGTTGTGAGAACCAGAGAAGGGAAGGAAGAAGGAGACGAACTCCCAAAAGAGATAAGAAAGAAAGGAGGCGGGTTATAAAAAAAAAAAGGAGGACACCGGGTTAATATTAACCCTAACAGGTTTCAACAATAAACCAAAATCACCACTCCACTTTCCTTTTATTTATATATCATTTTAGATATATAGGTTTAGATCTTTTAGAAAGTTACTCTTAACTTTTAGGTTTGTAACTTTGCCTAAAACCCGAAGATAGAAATATAGTAGTCTAAAAATTACACTGCCTACTATATCGAGAGAATAATTTTTAAGGAGAAATTAACCTTAGGTTATTCGGTTTAAAATTTCAAAACTTCTTATTTGGTTTATGATAAGAAAATTTCAAAACTTCTTATTTGGTTTATGATAAGAAAAGCTTTTTTTAAGATTTTACTTATTTGGTTCATGATAAGTAATATATAAAGGCTTAAGGTTTTTTTTTAAAGATTAAAAGTTCTAAGATTTAAGGCTTTATAAAAATTTAAAGTTTAAAAGATTTTAAGATTTACATTATTAAGTTT
>BQNB010130224.1:0-18978 GCA_026074375.1 Tanacetum coccineum | reverse complement strand
TTAAAAGCGAACGCGTAAAACTCTAAAAATAAATAATGGAATTTATTAAAGTTGTAAATAACCTGAAAATGAGAAATGTTACAGCCTACTTTGTCAAGCCTTTTTAGTTGTTTTCATCTATTTTAGAAAGCTTTTAAAGCTTAAAATTAAGTTTTAAGGTTTTATGGATGCCATTTGAAACTGTGGTATCACAGCTTTTTCATTTGCTTGTCATAGTTTATCCTTTATTTCAAAAATGCTTTTTGATTCTTGTTATATGTTCTTTGAGGTCTAAAGTTTATCTGTTTTCAAGTCTTAAGTTCATAAGGTTCTGTTTACTTGCTTATCTTTAAGCTCAAAAATCATCATTTTCAATATTTCAAAAAGAAGTCACTTAGTGTGTGCTGAGTGAAAACAACCATTTTCAATCAGCTTTTTAAGTGCTTATTTGATTTTCAAAATGCTTTTTGATAGTGGATTCTTGTAGCTTATTGGATAAGCTTTTCAGGGGTATAAGCCATATCCCCATAAGGATCCTTTTGGTTGCTTATTTTTAAGCCCAAAAGTGACCCCTTGTCTGCTTTGCCTGCGTTGTTGTGCAAATTGCTTATTTGCTTATTTTTTGCTTCTTAGCTTATCTTAGTTGCTTATTTTTGTTTAGTTTTTCTTATTAGTTAAAGTTCAACTTCTGTCTTAGCTTATTTGTATTAGAATAGTAGCTTATTTGAAATTTTGTTATCTAAAATTTCTAAGGTTTTAAACTTTTAGAAGTTAGTACTGTTAGTTAAAAAGTTAGTATTGTTAGTTAAAAAGTTAGTACTGTTAGTTCAAACTTTTAGCTTATTTCAGCTTGTTTTCTTTGCTTATTCTTTGTTTATAAGTGCTTATTAGATATAGCTTATTGTGTGTTTAAACTTATTTGCTTTTATCTTGTGCTTATTTGGTCTTAAAAAGCCAAACAGTTAGTTTTTAAGCCTTTTGCTAATAAGCCACTTTTGGCTTATTTACAGCTTATCCAAACAAGCTGTCAAGCTCATTTTAATTTTCTTAGATTCCTTACTAGTTAATACACTTTTTATAATTTTTCTAGATTTTTAATAAATAGTTTAGTATTTTTAATATTTAATTTAGTCTAAATATGTTTTTAATTCATAATAAAAAAAATACAAAAGTCAAAAAAATATAATCCTTTTTTAGAAAATTTTCTTTTATCATTTAGGACTTAGGAAAATTAAAATTACATTTCTAGGGTTAAAATTGCAAGATTAGCTTTTTTTTAGGCTCGGGTTTTGATTCCCGTTCTTTGTTTTCAAGTTTTTACTTAATTTGCTTCCGTTTATAGTGTAACTTTACTTGTTTTATCATTTTATTTGTAGAAATAAAAATCCAATCCCACTTTGTTTATTCAAGCATTATTCCACAAACAACAATTGATTTTCCATATTCACGCCTCGCTAGGGATTACGATACTCGGGAGATTTGATCATTGTTTTCCCAAAAGTAATTTTCTTGTCCTTCCATTATACTATAATTGACTTGCCATTTCCTTTCCCTTTATATATACTTCACGTGTATATTCGGTGGGTCGGATCCGCGCAGTCAATTTTTGGCGCCGCTGCCGGGGAGGCTGTGATACGACTATCACTTGGAGTTTGTTGTGCCTTGAAGAACCTTCCTTGTGAAGTTTATTGCTTATTTTGTGAATATTTTCTTCTTATAAATACAAAAATACAAAAATATTTTTCATTTCTTTTTATGGTATATATATAAAAACAAGAAAAAAGCAAAAATATAAAAACATTTTCCTTAAATCAAGAAATAAAAATCATCAAGTTGGTAAAAGAACACCAACATATAATACTTTCAACTGAAGTATTATCATAATAAGTTCCCAACTCGAATCAAAGATTTAAAAACTTGCCTTTGTGTCACTTGCCAGATACGTCTCACCTTTAACAGTTTAACAAACTATAAGAGGGGTTTAAGGAGGGTTGTTCCAAGGAACTACGACCCTAAAGGAGAAAGGTTTTTAATAGCTTCGCGCTTTCCTACTCCTCCGCTCCTTTGTGCGTTTTCTTTTAAAGAGCTACCGTGAAGCAAGTTGATTATCGGTTTAAGTTATTCAAATCTCGTTTTGTCTGTTAATAAAATATGAAAAAAAACAAAAATTAACCTCCTTTAACCTCTTTGCCATTTAATTCTTCTTCTTATCCCTCTATTTTTAATTCTTATGACATCCCGCGATTATCATTTGAATCATGCGTTTAAAGAATGTGCGTCTTGTGGAGCTTTGTACACTAAATCGTGTGGTTGTTCAAAAGAGAGGGTCATAGACAAATTTATTCGTGATCCTAATAAAACTCCCAAATTTTCTCAACAACCCCCTCCTAGTTGTGCAAAGTGTGGAACCCCGGTTGATGGTCAATATTGTCATGGATGTGCTCTTTTTTGAAAGAAATTCAAAAAAGATTCGTTTGCACATTGTGTTGAAAATGAAGTTTTCCAAGACCTTCAAGATACTTTCGAGTCATCCAAAGACAATACCAACGTTGTTAATGCTCCTCAAGAGCCATGCGTTGTCAAACAGGACCCCGGTAAAAATCCCTTGCAAAGTCCTCCACAAATTGACCACAATTGTTGTTACGAGTGTGGTGATTCGTTAGATGGAATCTTTTGTCAACGATGCACTTGTAAGTCTTGTGGGAAAAGTGCTCATTGTGGTTATAATTATCCTCCGAAAGATCCGATTATCTCTAATCCGGAACCATGCAATCAAACCATTGATGAGCTACCACAAACTTTGCCAAGTTTTGATTCAACGTGCTATTCTGAAAAAGAAAATTCATTACCTTATGTTTCAAAACCTAATTTCATTGATGATTCTCCTAACGTTTTCAACCCACCTCCACAACCCCCGACGTATTCTTATGAGTTTTGTGGGAACGATGCTTATTATGGTTACGATTGTCCACCTCAAGTTCCGTTGATCTATCCGGAACCGTGTTACAATCAAGACTTTAATTTCCCTCAAAATTTTCAAAATTTTCAACAACAATATCTTTGTTGTGCCCGTTGTGGGGGTCCTCATAAGACTTTTCAATGTGATCAATTGATCTTCGATGAGCCTTATTGTGAAAACTGCGGGGGACCTCATATGAGTTTTCAATGTCAACCGATGAATCAAAATTATTACGAACCTAATCCGTGCTATGATTCTAATTCTTTCAGTTTTGACCAAGTTCGACCCCCGCAGTCTCCCGTCATTCATCAACCTCCTCAAGAAACAAGTGAGGAAAGTTTGCAAGCAAGAGAAAACCTAATGAACTCTATAGAAACCTTTCTAAAGAAGTTTAATCGTTTATCTTTTAGAGAAACACCAAAGGTTTTATTGCTGGCTTGGGATAAATTTTTTGAAATTAAGCATAGAGAAAAGCAACATCCTCCTGAGGATATACAAGATTTGCTTCGTAAACTTCTTGTGTAACACCCCCAAAAATCAGGTCGCAGCGGAATGGTAACATTTGGGGTGCTACGTCAAAGTACAACAATCAAGATATAGGAAACGACCTTTCGAAGTTATAAAGTCTAGTGTTGAGGACCTTGTCCCAAGTGAGTCCGAGGGTATTCCCGATGATATGTGTGATGTGCCTTTCCGTGATAAAAATCACTTCTATGCCGAGTATGATCTTCTGGAATCTTTGCTTAATCGAGATACTTCGATTGTTTATTCTCCTAAGATTGACTCTCTTCTCGAGGAGTTCACCGGTAAACTCACTCTTAACAATCCAAGCCCCGGAATTCATGAGCTATTTTATCAGAAGAGATATTCGTCTCATGAAGCAATTGTATACAATGATTAAGCGTCGAGTGAAGACGATCCTCTTTACAGTGATGACATCGATACGTTGAGCATACACCTCCGATACTTAGCTCGTCAGCTTAGAGGAGTGAAAGACATAAACTTCATGAAAATTTTTTGAATATCTATCTCTTATTGCTAATCGAATCTTTGGAATGACACCCCACTCCTGAATTGTGTACTTAATCTCCTCCTATTTCCTACCCCGTGAGGAAAATGACGTCTTTTCCTTTAAGAGTCTGATACATCTCTCTACTTATTCGGGATAATTCTTTACCCAAAATACTAGATACTTTTAGGAATCCTACGGAAGAGACGAGTAGTTGGAGTACACTACTCATGCCGGAAAACTCTCCTTCCCATAAGATTCGTTTACTTTAAGACTGAACCCATCAGACGAGTTGACTATCCGTTGTTATGGAAGACAGTTAGGAGAACCTCGTGTGCCTAATGTTTTTCCCACCCCATCCTACCGCTTTATCTAGATTCGACTCGCTCCTTCTGTGACTCCTTCGGATACCCGATCTTGAAGTTTCTTTCCCTCTGGAACTAAAACAGATTTTGATCCAGGGATATTCTTTAAGTCAATCCAATAGATTCTATCTCGGATAAACATTTCTATCTCTTTATCTGTAATCATCTCTTCAGTGATTGAGACCTTTGCTTCCATTTTCATCCGAAAATGAAGACCAACTTTCATCTGGGATTCTTTCTTCCTAATCCTCTATCTCATCTAGGCAAAATCACTTTCTGTTTTTCTGAAGCCCGATGATGATTTCTGAGGGGACATTCCTATCTGGATGTTCCGTTTCTCTAATTTCTATCCCCTTGACCACTCAAGTATGGGGAATCGAGTCAGCTCAAGACCGTTAACAAAAATAAGTGCTTTGTGGTGGCAACCCATGCTTATGCCTAATTATCATATAGTAATAATAAGTGTTTGAGGAGGCTCGCCTCTTCCTTTCTCCAGAGTTTTGTGGTTTTTTGTTGTATGTCAAGAATTCCCGGAGTATGAAGCCTCACGTGCTCTGTGGTTTTGACCTTCGTTCACATTCGAGCTTCATCCTTAGCATGAATTATGGGGGGAATCCAATATCCATAACTATCAAAAAAAAGGGGGGGGGGGGGGGGGGGGGGGGGGGGGGGGGGAGACTAACTTTATCTTTGAGCATACTTAATAAACGGCTTTAGATAGTAAGAGAGACCCACTTTAAACATTGAGGACAATGATCAAATCTATATGGGGATCTTATCGATCTGATTGAGCCTGCACTCGGTTGTTTTCACGTAATCCAAGTTTTTACCCACAAAATACCAAAAAATAAAACAAAATAAAAAATTTCAAAAATAAAATAAGTGTTTTATCACAATGTTGACTTTCCTACTGGGTAGAATAAGAATAAATTTTGACTCGATCGAGCGTGTTGAGCTCTAGCTTGGCCCTTAACTTTTAGACTAAGCATTCGCGAATATTTTTATTAAAGATTTTAAATTTACGAAGAACAAGAATGATAGAGTTGAATATGAGTTGGATGCTGAACAATGATTAGTTGGAAATCTTAAGAGCTCATAAATGTAATTTGTGGCTTTTCTCCCATAAGCTCCTAACCTGACTAATAATACGTGCTCTTTTCGAAAATTAAACTTAAATCAACGATTTTTGGAAGTATAGTCGATAACAATAATTTATTTAGTCTTAGTTCAAAATTATACTTAAATTTTCTAAAAAGAAATTTTCTCTATATCGTGGTAATATAAAGTATAAAAAAATATATTGTTGAGGTAGTAATAATAATAATAAAATTGCGGGCTAATAAAAGTTTACTGCATCTTACCGGCTCACAACCGATGTTGCAGTCTTCTAAATAAGGCACATAGTAATTATCCGAGACAGATAAAAGTTTGCTGCATCTTGCCGGCTCACAACCGATGTTGCAGCCTTCAAAACGGTCGAGGATTTCCTCGTTAAAGAGAATAATTATATTAAGTGTAATATGTGTTGATTTTAAAATAAATATAGGAAACTCTCTTTTCTTTAATTAAATTTATGCTTTGAACAAACCATTCATTTTAACTTGTGATTTTTCTAAATGAATTGTTTATTTAACGGGAAGCCTAAGAGTTTTTGAAACTGAAGGTCCGTGAGTCTCGATACTAGTCTCTGTGTGGTGTCAAAAGCCTGGTCACTTAGCCGTAAGGTTGGGATGTGCCGAGACGAAAGTCACCACCAACCCTCCCCCTCGCGACTTGAGATGATCTCGCCTTCAAACTCCATTAATTTTGGGTGAACGTGAGGCATAAAATGTATTTGCAAAACGTTGATGCCAAGTTTAAATTTTGAATCAGCACATCACCGAAGATTAATAATTGTCCGGAGAGCAAAAAGTTTCACAAGGTACAAGTATGAGTAGTGTTAGCATCTTAGCTTGTATGTAACAGTGATTTTGTTTTTAAGCTTGGTTTGGGACAAGTGAAAAATCAGGGACGATGAATTTATCTTTTTGGGCATTTTAGGATTGAAGTGCTTCTTATTCCGTGACCTTAAAAGTTATGAAAATAACGAAGGTCCAAACATGTTAGTTAGTTGCTAAAAAGAAAAAAAAGGAAAAATACAAAAATACGTATGGTAATAAGTGTAGATTTATAAAAATGGTTTCCCCCAAAAACGAGGACTTTTCAAGCTATGAGTCCTTTACTTCCCCTAGCTGAACACATTCTACTTTTCCGAGGAAATTAGTCAGGGGATTGATGAGTCTTGGTTTTCTAAAGTGTTTACTTATAGCATTAGCGTGAGACACACAATAGATTTAGTATGGGAGATATTGGTATTGTGCTTAATGACACAAACCTTTTACCTATAAAAATGACCAATAATGACAAAAAACGGACATAAACTGCAAAATATATGCTTGTTTTGTGTTATTTACTGTGCAGATATCGAATATTCACTAAAGGACAAAAAAACAAAGCCAAAACCGAGCTCAAGAATGGATAGAGCGTGAAAAGTCAAAATCAAAGTCAAAGTCAAAATCAAATATTGAAGCCGAGGACGTGTGCATCTTAAATGGACCAACCCCCACCCATCTAATGGGTCAGGCCAACCCATTAAGCCCTTAAAATTAAGTTTTATAAGTTAAAAAGCCCAAAGTCCTAAATCCATTTCCTAAATCCAAAACCCTTACCCCCGGCCCAAATTATAAGCCCAAACCCATTTAACCAAAACACATTTAACCCCGTTAAGCCCACCACCCTTATAACTGTTTGCACCGCTAGTCCTTAAGGACTAACATTCTAACCTTAGGACTAACAGGTTTTCGTCCTACATCCATTTACCCTTTGCACCCTACATCCTTTACCCCTAACCCCCGTTACAAAACAAACGAACAGTACCCAAAACCCAATTCCCGCTAATACTCATATTTATCTATCACTCTCACCTCTCCCTTGATCCATTAAACAAACCCCACAACAAAACCCCACATCACAAAACTCCAAACCATGTTGGCAATCCCCTCATCTCTCATTCGTTGATGAACAAGGACAACAAATCAATGGCTCAGATTACCTTGCTTAGAGCCAAAGAATTTTGAAGGGCTAGGATGAAGCTTTTGATGCTCCAACACACAAGAAACACAACAAGGCACAAATTAGTGCCAACTTATTCGGCTATAAATAGGATTATTTTCCTTTGTAAAAGATATGTAATTTAGGAGTAGTGTAATTTGCTTTTAAATTTCTTTTACAGCTTATTTGTCTTCTCATATTATCTTTTAAATTTCAAGAACCTTGTAAACTTTTTAAGTTAATGAAAAGTTAAGTTTTTATGTTTATGAAAATCTGTCTTTTTTTAAAGCCCTTTATACATTTAAGCTTATTAATGTTCACAAGTCATTTCTATAAGCTCTCATAAGCTTATAGAACCTGTTATACTCATATAAGCTTATACAATAGCTTTTGTGAGTTTTATGTGTCATTGGAATCAAAATTTGGATTTTTAGCTTTTTGAATGATAAGCTAGCCATGGATGAGCTTATGGGTTTGAATTCAGCTTATTGACAATAAGCTGAGTCCCTAGAGCTTTTAGGAATTTCTTTTAAGTCCTTGTTTTAGCACAGGGAAAAGGGTAGCTTCATTTTCTATTTTTGCTTATTTTTATTCCACTGCTTATTCTCTGCTTATCTTATGCTTATTTGTGCTTGTTTAAGTTCTGTGTTTGTTTGTCTTATCCAGTTTATAGTTTAGTTTGCATTTAATCTTAAGTGTCATAAATCTGTCATTTTCATAGTCAAAATAGCTTATTAAGTTTAGCTTATTGATAGTGCTTATTTCCTCTTAATTTTTTGCTTAATTGTCTTAGTTATGCTTAATATTCCATCTGTTTTTAGTAATTGAACCTTTTTATAATCTGTTTTTAGCTTTAAATGGTTCTTAAGAATTTAAAGGAGTGTTTGGGTCCAGGTTGTCAAATGGGTCAAAATGGGTATAAACCTGTTTTTGGCATTCAAATCAGTTTTAAGTAGCTCTTATTAAGTCTATTATTTAGTTTTTATAAGCCTGAAAGTAGTTTTGATAAGTTTTAAGGTCTGTTTATCAAAAGCTCAAGTCTGCTCATTTGTTTTCCTAAATCTGCTTAGTTGTTTAAGTTTCTTTAATTTGTTCTTGAAATGTTGTTTTTGTGTTAACAATGAGCTGCAAATGCATCATAGTCAATCTGTTGTGTGTTTAAGTCTTTGGCTAAACATTTTCCATGCATTTCAACAAGTATCAGCCAAGTAAACCTGTTAGCCTGTCCTTAATAGGCCAAATAGTATAGATCAGTGAGTCTAGAATATAGCTTAACTTTGATTTATTTTCCTTTCATTTAGCTTATTGAGGAACGATTTCCATCTTTTTTTTCTCTTTGGCTAAACATTTTCCATGCATTTCAACAAGTATCAGCCAAGTAAAGTTGTTAGCCTGTCCTTAAAAGGCCAAATAGTATAGATCAGTGAGTCTAGAATATAGCTTAACTTTGATTTATTTTCCTTTCATTTAGCTTATTGAGGAATGATTTAAATCTTTTTTTTCTTTTTTTGTTTATAGCTTAAATTTAGTACTTTTATCCTTATATCTTAGCTTAAAATTCTATCAAAATCCATTTTTTGTCCATTGTCTTAAGTCCTTTAGTATGATTTCTAGCTTATTTGTTTTGCTTACTCTTGGTTCTTAGTGCTTATTAGATCTAAGGTAAATTCTGTTTTTAATTTAAGTGTTCTTCTTGTTGCTTATTGAGTCAAGAAAATGCTTAACAGTCTTCCCTATAAGCCTATCAGTCCTAACCATTGGCTAGCAGTCTTAACTAGTCTTTAAAACTGTTGCTTTTTAAGGTCCTTTTCTAGTTTATTTGTCAAGCTTATAACCTGAATTTTAGCTTAATTGTGTTCCTTAGGTATTAGTTTTGATCTGTTTTAAGTCCTTAGGTTTTTCTCTTAGCTTATTTAGCTTTAAAATTAGCTTAAAATCTGTCTTATAGTCATTTAAGCTCTATTTTATAGTCTGATGTCTTAGGGAATTTGGTAGCTTTTTAGCTTAATCTGTTAGCTTATTTTTGGTTCTGTATGCTTATTAGGTCTAGGTAATGATTTGTTTTAAGCTTATTTGTTTTCATATGTGCTCTTTATGTCTAAAAAGTCCAAGCAGTTTTGCTATTAGTCCTTTAGTTAGATTTATAAAACTGTCACTTTCTTTTGCTTATGACTAACTTTTTTTTGAGTTTTGTAAAAATTTATTTTTTTAAAGTTTGTTATTTTAGCTTATTTATTAGCTTTTAAAAAAAACAAAAAAAAATAATTTGTCAAAAAGAGAGGCTACAGGGGTCGAACTTGTGACCCCTCCCTTAGCACACACACGTTTTAACACCACACCACACAACCAACTGCCCTTGGGACTTTTTCATTTATAGTTTGCCTTATTTATTATTTAAAGTCATTTAGCCCATTTAAGCTTTCAACCATTTTTAGCTTAAAAATAGCTTATTTCAATAAGCTGTTTTGCCCTTTTTATTTTTCCTAAGCTTAGAATTGTTCAAAGGACTTTTCCTGAATTTTTCATAATTTTCCAAATTAGTTTAGTACTTTCAATTATTTTTTTAGATTAAATCAGTTTTTAATTCATAATAAAAAAACGTCAAAAAAATACAATTCTTTTTTCTAAAATTATTTTTAGTCAATTAGGGTTTATAAAAATTAAATTTGAGGTTGTAGGGTTAAAATTTGAATTATTTGCTTATACGTTGCGTTTTTATAATTCCCGTTATCGTTTTTCTTACTTTATCTTAAAGGCTTTAATTGTTTACTTGTTTTTACTTGTTTTTACGTTTTCATTATTAGAATAGAATCCAAATCAAAATATTGAATCATTCAAACACGCGATCACGAACTTAACCTCGATTCTCAATTCATGCCTTGTCGGGAAACGACCCGGGAAGGTTTTTTGTGTTTTTACTTTGGTCAAAAGTAATTTTCCTTCTTTAAAACCTTACGGAATACTACTACTCTCTCTTATTAATTGATATTTTGATAATTCTTATTATTTATATTTATAATATATATATAAGATATTATATATATATATATATCTATATATAATATAATATATATTATAAAGATATATATATAATATATAAATATAAATATTATATAATATAGTAAAGGATTATTTTTTAAGAGTCAATTGTTGGCGCCACTGCCTGGAAGTGTGTTACGATTATCATTTCGTTCGTAAGATTAGTGTTTTGAAGACCCTACCGTGAATTTATAGCTTTCATTGTAATATTTTCATGAAATCCAAAAAAAACCAAAAAAATTGAAAAACAACAAATCAACGTTTGTCACTTGTGAATTCGGCTCACCTTTAGATTACAAACTATAAAAGAGGTATAAGGAGGGTCGATCCTACGAACTTCGACCCAAAGGGAGAAGGTTTTTAAAACGCTTAGCGCTTACCCGCTCCTCTGCTTCTTTGTGCGTTTTCTAAAGAGCTACCGTACACTTGTTCGATTTTCGGTTACCAAAAATATTTTTCTTTCTTATTATTTTTGCTAATAAATAATCTTCTATAATCATCTTATTCGTATTAATTCTTATCTTCTACCTCTTATTTGTATTAATTCTTTGACATGCCGTCGTATACCAGCCCCTGTAAGAGACGAATTCTTGTGAGGATATGTGGAAACGATGCTCATTATGTGTTACGATCTGTCACCTCAATCCCGAGTTTGTCTATAATCAGGACCCGTGTTATAAGTTTAACTTGATAATTTCCTACAAACGTCACCAATTCTTCCACAATATCTTGTTGTCCCGTTGTGGCGGTCCTCATGAGACCTTTTTCAATGTGATCAATTGATCTTCGATGAGCCTTATTGTGAAAACTGGGGGCTCATATGAGTTTTCAGTGTCAACCAATGAATCAAAATTTCTATAATTCTAATTCTTTCGGTTTTGACCAATTTCAACCCCCGCAGTATCCCGTCAGTTTTCAACCTCCTGACGAAAGTATCCAAGAATTTTTTGTACAGCATGCACAAGAAATGAATAACAACGTTGCAATCCGCCATGAAAATACGATTCAACAACCTGAGGCAAGCCAGTACATAAAAAGCAGAGGAGCAAACAACTTTACTCCATATTGGACAGTTTCCTATTTTTGACGAACGAATGATGAAGAGTCTACTATTCCAGTATCAGGAATATTTAGAGAGATTCGTCTAATGAAATCAACCCCGTTATATCAACTGAAAGCCCGATAACTCCTACGTATGGGGGACGATCATCATGCCACAAATCCGAAACAAAATCGACGAAGTAATAAAGTCTAGTGTTGAGGACCTTGTCCCAATCCTAAGTGAGTCCGAGGGTATTTTCGACAATATGTGTGATGTGCCTTTTTGTGATAAAAATCACTTCTATGCCGAGTATGATCTTCTGGAATCTTTGCTTAATTGAGATACTTCGATTGTTTATTCTCCTAAGACTGACTCTCTTCTCAAGGAGTTTACCGGTGAACTCGCTCCTATCAATCCAATTCCCCTGGAATTCATGAAGCGATATTGATCCAGAGGGAGAATATTCGTCTCAGTGAGGACATCGAAATACGATTTAGCGATCCACCTCCCATTTTTTTAAAAATTTTTTCAAAAATTTTTTAAACAATTAAATTTAGTTTTTCTGAAGCTCGACAGCTTAGAGGAGGGTGAAGGACATAGTACTTCATGAGAATTATTGAATATCTATCTTCTTATTGCTAAGATCGAATCATTGAATGATAACCTCACTCCTGATTGTGTGCCCAAGTCTCCTTCCCCATTTCCTATCCCCGTTGAGGATAGTGACTCTTTCTTTAAGAAGTCCGATACTTCTCTATCTTATTCGGATAATTCTTTACCCGAATTCGATACTTTTAGCGATCATACGAAAGAGACGAGTAGTGGCAGTACCACTACTCATGCTGATAACTCTCTTCCCGAGTATGATTCGTTTCTCTTTGAGACTGAGCCCGATCAGGGCGAGTTGACTAGCGTTGTTATGGAAGATATTTTGGGAGAACCTCGTGTGCCTAATGTGTTTCCCACCCATCCCACCCTTTATCTGGATTTGGACTTCGCTCCTTCTGATGACTCCCTCGAGCCCGATCTTGAAGTTTCTTTTCCTTCCGGAACTAGAAACAAGATTTTTGATCCAGGAATATTCTTTGAAGTTCAATCCAAGAGATTTCTATCTCGGGATACATTTTCTATCTCATTCATCCGGGATCCTCTTTCTCCAGTTTTTGACACTTTGCTCCCATTTTCATCCGAAAATGAGGAAAAAGTTTTCAATCCTGGTAGTCTTTCTTCAAATGAGGAAAATCTCCTAATCTCTTATCTCATCAGGGCTTTAATCCTTCAAAGATCATTTTTTGATTTCTAAAAACCGATGATATTTCTGAGGGGACATTCCTATCTTGGATGTTTCATTTCTCCATTTCTATCCTCCTTGACCAACTCAAATATGGGGGATCAAATCAGGCTCAAGACTCGGTTAACAAAAATAAGCACTTCATGGGTGGCAACCCATGCTTATCCTAATATATTTATAATAATAGTAATGAATAAGTGGTGCGAGAGCTCGCCTCTTCCTTTCTTCGTGATATGTGGTTTTGTTGTTAGTCCAGATTTGCCCTGGTTATGAAGCCTCTCGTGCTCGTGGTTTCTCATTCGTTCAGCAGTTTTTAATGGCAAATTTTGGGGTTGTGCTCGAGCCTTCATCCTAGCATGTATGGAAACCAAAATCCAATCCTATCGACACGTTTATCTTTGACTACTTAATAAACGGCTTTAGATTTACGTAGAGACCCTTCTTAAAACATTGAGGACAATGTTCAATTCTAGTATGGGGGGGATCTTTCGATTTGATTACGCCTGCAGCCGTTGTTTTCACGTAATCCCGTTTTTACCACTAAAACACCAAAAAAATAAAAAAAGTTAAAATTTTTCAAAAATAAAATAAGTGTTTTATCACAATGTTGACTTTCCTGCTGGGTAGAATAAGAATAAATTTTGACTCGGAACGAGCGTGATGAGCTCTAGCTTGTCCCTTTTAAACATTAAGACGTAAGCAATTCGAGATTTTTTTATTAAAGATTTTAAATTTGCGAAGAACGAGAAATGATAGAGTTAATTATAAGTTAGATGCTAAACAAGGATTAGTTGGAAATCTTAAGAGCTCATAAGTGTAGTTTGTGGCTTTTCTCTCCCATAAGCTTCTATCCAGACTAATAATACGTGTTATTTTTGAAAATTAAACTTATATCAATGATTTTTGAAGTATGGTCGATATCAATAATTTTAGTCGTAGTTCAAATTTATACTTAAATTTTCTAAAAAGAAATTTTCTCTATATCATGGTAATATAAAGTGTTAAAATATGATGAAAAAAGAGGTAATAATAATAATAAAAACTGTGGGCTAATAAAAGTTTACTGCATCTGCCGCTCCAACTTGAATAGTTGCAGTCTTCTAAATAAGCACATTAGTAAATTATCCGAGACCAATAAAAGTTTGCTGCATCTTGCCGGCTCACAACCGATGTTGCAGCCTTCTAAAAGGTCGAGGATTTCCTTAGTTTAAAGGATGAATAATTATATTAAGTGTAATATATGTGATTTAATAAATATAGGGAAAATCTCTTTTTCTTAAATTTAAATATTTTGAACTAAGACTATTTCGTTTTATGTTGTGATTTTATGTATGAAACGGGAAATCAAAGGGTTTTGAAACCGAAGGTCCCCGTGAGTCTCGATACTAGTCCTCTGTGGGTTGGTTACAAATCCTGGCCACTTAGCCGCAAGGTTGGGAAAGTGCCGAACGAAAGTCCGCTACATGGGATGATCTCACCTTCAAACTCATTACTTTTGGGTGAAACGTGAAACAAAGAGTTTTGCAAAATGTTAATCCTGTTGAAATTCGAAATGACAAGAAGGTGAAAAAATTTTTTTTTTTTAATTTGGATTTAAAATTTGGGGGAGGAGTATAACAGTCACCTTAGGATATAATAATTGTCGAGTGTGAAAGGTTTACAAATTGAAAATATGAGTAGTGTTAGCATCTGACCTATATTTAGACATGATTGTTTTTTAAGCTTTTTTTGGGCATTTTAGGATTAAAGTGCTTCTTGTTCTGTGACCCTAAAAGTTATAAAAATAACGAAAGTCCAAACATGATTAGTTAGTTGCTTAAAAAGAAAAGTACAAAAAAATGAGAAAAAGAAAAATATATGTGAAGTAGTTAGTGTAGATTTATAAAAATGGTTAAAACGGGGCTTTTCAAAGCTAGTGATTCTTTAATTCCCCTTGATGAACACTTAGCTACTTTTCGAGGTAATTAGTCGAGGGGGATTGAGATTCTTGGTTTTCTAAAGTATTTACTTATGGCATTGCGTGAGGACACGACAATATTTTAGTATGGGGGATTTTGCTATGTGCTTAATTACACATACCTTTTACCTATAAAAACGAGCCTAGACCAAAAATGGACATAAAATGCCAAATATATGTGTGTTTTGATTTGTATACTGTGCAGGTAACATATATTCACTAAAGGACAAAAACGAAGTCAAAACTGACCAAACCGAGTACGAGAAGGAAGAGCTAAAAAATGTCAAGTAAAAGTCAAAGTCAAAGTCAAAGTCAACAAGTCAAAGTTGAAGACAAAACCAAAGAAATCCTAATGGGCAACCGTACCCATTTAATGGCTGGTCCAACCCATTAAGCCTTCATCTATAAAACTTATAAGATTTAAAAGTCCAATCACCTTTTAATCCTAACCCGGCCTAATCCATAAGCCCAAACCCACTAAACCATAACACTTGTTAGCCCATTACACCTCTAGTCCTTTTTCTATATCACCACAAGTCCTTAGGGACTAACGGTGCCAGTCCTTAATGGAAACAGAGCTAATGACCGTTAGCATTTTCACCCCTTATTCCCCAAAACCAATTACACCACATGTCCCTAAACCCTTATACTCCCCTCACCTCGATACCTTTTAACTCAGTTACACCCAAATCCCCATTTCCCGCCCTCACTATTCATCCATCCCTTTCCCCACCTCGACTATTGCTCCACCAAACAAACCTATCACTCTCACCCACACACCCTACTCAACCTATCCCCACCTCTGAAGATGCCATCCACGCTGGCAATCCTAAATGATGCCATTGGCTAAGAAGACATCATGGATAAAATGAAGGGCTGTGATGATTTAGCTTGGTGAACAAGATAAATTGATGACTAGGATGAAGCTTTTGATGCTCCTCACACAAGAAACACAACAATCACACATATGCCAACTTATTCGGCTATAAATAGGCTTATTTTCGTTTGTAAAAGAATGTAGTATGGGAGTATTTTAATTTTCTTTTAAATTTCTTTTATAGCTTATTTGTCTTTTCATATTGTCTTTTAAATTTCAAGAACCTTGTAATCTTTTTAAGTTAATGAAAAGCTAAGTTTTTATGTTTATGCAAATCTGTCCTTTTTAATCTTTATGCCTTTAAGCTATTTTTTTTCAAAATGTCCTTTCTATAAGCTCTCATAAGCTTATAGAACCTGTTATACTCATTCAAGCTTATACAATAGCTTTTGTGAGTTTTATGTGTCATTGGAATCAAAATTTAGATTTTTAGCTTTTTGGATGATAAGCTAGCCATGGATGAGCTTATGGGTTTGGATTCAGCTTATTGACAATAAGCTGAGTCCCTAGAGCTTTTAGGAATTTCTTTTAAGCCCTCGTTTTAGCAAAGGGAAAATGTTAGCTTCATTTTCCATTTTTGCTTATTTTTATTCCACTGCTTATTCTATGCTTATCTTATGCTTATTTGTGCTTGTTTAAGTTCTGTGTTTGTTTGTCTTATCCAGTTTATAGTTTAGTTTGCATTTAATCTTAAGTGTCATAAATCTGTCATTTTCATAGTCAAAATAGCTTATTAAGTTTAGCTTATTGATAGTGCTTATTTCCTCTTAATTTTTGCTTAATTGTCTTAGTTATGCTTAATATTCCATCTGTTTTTAGTAATTGAACCTTTTCATAATTTGTTTTTAGCTTAGAATGGTTCTTAAGAATTTAAAGGAGTGTTTGGGTCAAGGTTGTCAAATAGGTCAAAATGGGTATAAACCTGTTCTTGGCATTCAAATCAGTTTTAAGTAGCTCTTATTAAGTCTATTATTTAGTTTTTATAAGCCTGAAAGTAGTTTTGATAAGTTTTAAGGTCTGTTTATCAAAAGCTCAAGTCTGCTCATTTGTTTTCCTAAATCTGCTTAGTTGTTTAAGTTTCTTTAATTTGTTCTTGAAATGTTGTTTTTGTGTTAACAATGAGCTGCAAATGCATCATAGTCAATCTGTTGTGTGTTTAAGTCTTTGGCTAAACATTTT
Source organism: Tanacetum coccineum (assembly GCA_026074375.1). Taxonomy (NCBI): domain Eukaryota; kingdom Viridiplantae; phylum Streptophyta; class Magnoliopsida; order Asterales; family Asteraceae; genus Tanacetum; species Tanacetum coccineum. The sequence continues at coordinate 2,191 of BQNB010130224.1, read as the reverse complement.
CCATGCATTTCAACAAGTATCAGCCAAGTAAAGCTGTTAGCATATCCTTAAAAGGCCAAATAGTGTAGATCAGTGAGTCTAGAATATAGCTAACTTTGATTTATTTTCCTTTCATTTAGCTTATTGAGGAATGATTTCAATCTCTTTTTTTGTTTACAGCTTAAATTTAGTACTTTTATCCTTATATCTTAGCTTAAAATCCTATCAAAATCCATTTTTGGTCCATTGTCTTAAGTCCTTTAGTATGATTTCTAGCTTATTTGTTTTGCTTACTCTTGGTTCTTAGTGCTTATTAGATCTAAGGTAAATTCTGTTTTTATTTTAAGTGTTCTTCTTGTTGCTTATTGAGTCAAGAAAATGCTTAACAATCTTCCCTATAAGCCTATCAGTCCTAACCATTGGCTAGCAGTCTTAACTAGTCTTTAAAACTGTTGCTTTTTAAGGTCCTTTTCTAGTTTATTTGTCAAGCTTATAACCTGAATTTTAGCTTAATTGTATTCCTCAGGTAATAGTTTTTTGATCTGTTTAAGTCCTTAGGTTTTTCTCTTAGCGTTATTTAGCTTAAAATCTTGTCTTATAGTCATTTATGCTCTATTTTTAATAGTCTGTTACTTCTTAGGAATTTGGTAGCTTTTTTAGCTTAATCTGTTAGCTTTATTTTTGTTCTGTATGCTTTTTAGGTTTAGGTAAGGATTGTTTTAAGCTTATTTGATTTCATATGGGGGGGGTTTGGGGGGGGGGGGCCCTTTAGCTTTTGTGAGCTTATTGCTTAATTTGGTTTTAGTTCAAAAGTTTTTAAAGTTTTAGCTTAACTGTGATCTAATTGGTCTTTTTCTGTACTTATTTCTAGTTTTCATAAAAAGTTGTAGTTTTAAAAATTGCTTATTTTCAGTTGTTTTTTAAGATTTTCAAAAAAGTTTAAAAAAATGGTTTGTAAAAAAAGAGGTCACAGGGGTCGAACCTGTGACCTCCCCCTTTCATACCAACACATTTAACACCACACTCCTCTACAAACTGCCCTGGGGACTTTTTCGTTTAGTGTTTGTGTTATTAAATACTTATAGTGTTTTTACAGTTTTAGCTTATAAGCTATTTGGGATTATTTAACTGCTTATCTGAAATGCTTTTTGCCAGATCTTATTTTTCCTAGATTAGTTATAGTTTTATATACTTTCTGTAATTTTTCCAACATTTTATAAATTTGTTTACTATTTTTTATATTTAATTTAGATTAAATCTGTTTTTAATTCATAATAAATAAAATAAAAGTAAAAAAAATACAATTCTTTTTTCTAAAATTAGTTTTAGTCAATTAGGGTTTATAAAAAATAAATTTGAGGTTGTAGGGTTAAAATTTGAATTATTTGCTTATATGTCGCGTTTTTATAATTCCCGTTATCGTTTTTCTTACTTTATCTTAAAGGCTTTAATTTTTTACTTATTTTTACTTGCTTTTACGTGTTTTTTACGTTTTCATTATTAGAATAGAATCCAAATCAAAATATTGAATCATTCAAACACGCGATCACGAACTTAACCTCGATTTTCAATTCACGCCTCGTCGGGAAACGACCCGGGAAGGTTTTTTGGGTTTTTACTTTGGTCAAAAGTAATTTTCCTACTTTAAAACCTTACGAAATACTACTACTCTCTCTTATTAAATGACCCGGGAAGGTTTTTTGGGTTTTTACTTCATTCAAATCAGTTTACCACTGTTGTAGCTACAGTACCAGTAAAAACTCATCTTCATTCTAGCATACCTTTACGTCTTAACCACCTTATATGTCTTCATAGACCAATAACCAGAACCTTTAGTCTTTTGGTTTACATGTTGCGCAAACCCTAATCCACCATCACTTAGGTAAGAACGTGTGTTCAGTCCATAACAATTAAGGTCCAACAGTAGTAACTGCGCAAACCCTAACAATACTAATAATGTGAATCATAACTACAACACCTCTATGACATCAAGTATCGTTTACCTAATCTTGATGATAAGAACCACCATGACAATGATTACGCAACACGAAAACCGTTTTACAATCTTTCTGGATGTATCATCAGACAAAAACGCCTTCCGCAAATCATCAGTCTGCTTCAATATTAAAGTCTGATTCAAAATCGTAAGATCATAATCATGTTTTGCTCACAACACCATCAGTGAACCCACAACAAGCATAGCAGCAGGTCA
>BQNB010130223.1:0-18978 GCA_026074375.1 Tanacetum coccineum | reverse complement strand
GATGTGTCTGGATGTTATCAGTTTGTAATTTAATTTTAGTACTTTAAAAATTTTAATTGTTTTTACAGGAACATACATCGTATCCTAGGGTTTGGGATATGGCGTATTGATCCCTGTACAGTTGTGTGTTTAATTGTTTTCCTGCATTGTAACCCTTGTATATCCGAGATAGGAATTGCACTTTTGTCTTATAATCTTTTATGCAGGACCATGCTATAAGAAAATCGACGATATGGTATACTCTGAAAAAGACGTGTATTGAACTCATATGAGCATTCTGAAGCCTCGTCAACACACTTTGCTAAAAGAACTCAAATTAGAGAATCATCCCGAGCAACATATCAGGGGAGTTCTTCGTTCTAATTCTATTTCCCATTTTCTTTCATTGTTTTATCTATACAACGGGGACGTTGTATAATCTAAGTGGAGGATGGGGATTTAGAACACCTACTTGTCCTTTCTTTTACAAAATTGTATGCTATATGCTTAAATTATGCCAAATTTAAAATTTTTCTAGCATAACTTTTGTAAAAATTACTAGTTACATGACCTCGTGCACTATAACCCTTAATGCCAAATTATGAGAATTAAGCCTATTCCGTTTCTAAACGTTTACTAAAAATTCCACAAAAATATGAGTGTGTCGCTGATGTAGTGGACTTTAGAACTTGGCTTGGTATATCACTCGAGACCAAAACGATGAGTACAATGGATTTAAATGGAGAAACATTTTTAATTGGTAAATTTCTAGGAATACACCCAAAAGCCTAAATGTTGTAAAATTAACTAACTATACTGGTTGGTTAAATCCCGTGTAACCCTTTGCTTACTCTCACCATATGAGTAAGATCCCCTAGAAAAACCCGTTGAGCCATTCCTGTTTTTTTCACACTATATGTCTATTTTGTTACACCTTTACACCTTAGCCTACCCTGTAGATTAAGCCTACTTAATCAAATTTGCTAGTTGCTTTTGTGCCAATTTGCTAGTTGCATTTGAGAAAAGTTTTGTATTTATTGTGTCCCAGAAGTGAAATTTTCTATCTCTGTTATGGTCGGGAATTTTCACAATGGCAAATGGGAAAATTTGTAGCTCGTGTATTATTGCTACCTTCTCGATTAGTATTATGTCTGAAGATGAGTGTTGAAGATAAATTATCCGAAAAAATTATGATTTTGAAGTCGGGTGAAATTGCACTGATGAGTATGTTAATGAAAAAAATGGAAAAAAATAGAAAAATGCATCAAAAAAAGAAGGAAGTTTTATAGTCGGTTCGGTTAAACTTAAACGAAGAAATTCTTGGGAAGGATCGATTATTCGTGATTAAAGTCACGATTATAGTTTTGTATAAAGTGCTGATATCACACTTTTGTAAAAGTAATGTAAGTTAGGATGTAAATGAAGTTTACCCATATGGGAACGCTAACTTAGGTTCTTTAGTCATGATCGAGTCGTTTGTATATATTTTGAGTCCATATCATGAACGGTCGGGAAGAGTTACTACAACTACCCTAATTGTTCAAGCTTAATCTATTTGTTTTGTGAATTTTATTTACAACCATTACTTCCCATTCTAGCGATTAACCCTTAGGTTTTACGAACGAGGTTGATGTAAGTCATGGATGTCTATTCCGTCCCGTTATCGGCCATGAATGCGTGATTTGGTCGCCTTGTTGTTTACACTTTTGGTGAGAACTAGAAAGGTCCCTACCCTATATCATTCTCATCCTAACCTTTTGGTTAAGCTTCGAATGAAGATGTGTACGAACACACAATGCTATTCCTCGTTACGGGCCATGTAATGTGTGCATCAGCTGCCTTGTGGAGGTGGTACAATCCGGTGGAAAGACAGTTTAGAATGATTAAAACCATACCTTTAATAAAACCCAATTTACCTTTTGACTTGTTTCTCCTTAGCTCTAGTGGTGGAGATGTGTACCTTTACTAAAGCTTATGATACGAAGCTAATCACGACCGAGCAATTGAGCGTACACTTAATGTTGCACCCTAGATTAGTTGAGTGATCTGAGTGTTTTCATTTTCATATTTCGTGAGGTGATTAGTCTTGTACAGGTGATTAAAACGAAAGAAGTGCTTAAATGGACAAATCCTTAAATAAATTTCTAGAGTCTACTTGAGGACAAGTAAGATTCAAGTGGGGGGATATTTGATGACATCAAATATGTCATATTTTATACCATCGTATTATCTTGATAAACTAACAATTTGTAATAATTATTGCAAGATTTTACTTAAATTGCTTAAAAATGTTATTTGCAGTAATTGAGGAGTGATTTGTGAAGACATGCTAAAAGGCGCCTATTTTGGAGCTAAAACAAAGACATTTGAAGATTACTCATTTCTGACCAATACGTCATATCCAGGAAAAGAAATACGGCATATCAGCGCCAAGTCTTCACAAGAAATCACGTATTCACAATTCCCAATACGGCGTATCCACCTTCTGCCATACGTCGTATCCATAAAGATAAGTGTTCAGAGATACGAAAATAATAAATTTTAGGAATGTATATTGTAATTGAACTTAGAACATTGCGCATCACTCCAAGGTGAATACACCCCAATACGCCGTATTGGCCTAGCCCAATACGGCGTATCCATCATTTTTCAGAGCTTATAAATAGAATGTAACACCCCCAAAAAAAACGTGTTGCAGCGGAAGTATGTCCGGGGGGGTTACTTCATAATACACAGCGTTAGATACAAGAGAACGACCTCTAAATGTGTCGTTTGAAAAGTAATCTCGTTGATTTCCTTGAAATTGATATAATGTTTGTCCCATAATTGCATCACAATGAAAAGCTTGAAATTAACACAAAGAGATTTGACACATATGTATGTATGTAGACAATCCTGAATGAAATCTTGTCAGTTTAGACTCCAATGTACATCAAATAATCCAAGCATCTAATTCACCTGAGAAAAACATGCTTAAAAGTGTCAACATTAAGTTGGTGAGTTCATAGATTTGTTTAAGTATAAATGTTGAACCAAAGTTCCGTAAAGTATGTATGACCGTTTAAATCCTTAAATGTTCTTCCAAAACGTATGTATGATTTTTAGAAAATCGAGAATTGTAAAGCATGAATGACCATTTAAATCCCCAAATAGTTACCAAAACGTGTGTATAGTTGAACCACCTTTGTTCAAAGTATGTATTGCCACTTTATTCAAGACAATGCACAAGTATTCATGTATATGTATGGTTGGCTCTATAGACCCAACCAATTGTAATCCGACATGTTATAACGTTCGTTTTCCCAGTGATAGCTAATCACCCGAACGAGGATTGTCAATCCCGAATAGATCTATTTTATAACATTCGCGTGGACAACATGCTATAACGTTCGTTGCCCAGTGATAGCTAATCACCCGAACGGGGATTCACACCCGAATAGATCTATTTCATAACATTCACGCTCACCCTCCAAGTGATTTACAGTTCATGAAGCTGTGACGTAGACTTATATATACCCGTATCCAGGTGTCCTCCAAGAACAGTACCCTTCCATTTTATTTAAGAAAGATCTACTCCCGATACCAGGTGGTCCCCTCAAGAACACCCGGAAGCAGTAACGAAAACATATGTAACTACCCTTTACGGTGTCCCCTCCAAGAACACCCGTGGCAGTAATGTAAAAATATGTACTTAAGGGGCCGTTTACCGGTGTCCCATCCAATCATGCCCCCGGGCATTAAACTTGTAGTTATCAGTTTCAATCCGCTTAAGCTAATCCGTAAATCTTTTCAAAAGTAAAGTAATGTATTATTGTGACCAAAAATGAAGTCCAAATAATGTAGCCCAAAGCGAACTAATGAAATGAGTAAGGGCAACCAATTGGTAATCCAAACCATGTAAACGCATTTGCAAACAAGCATGTTCTCACCCCAAAAATATATGTAAAACAAGTAAAACATGGGGCTATAAACTCACATTGATGTTGAAGAATGATTGACAGATAGGCATCTAATATGCACAACACAAACGGAAGACAATCGACTCGATCACAGAAGTTGAAACTAATTCTTAACGCTAAGACCACTACCTAGGATAAATGTATCGGATTTCCCAATGAATGGTTTACATCAACGCGACAAACAGGTACACGTTGATAAAGATTTATGATTCCTAAGTTATAATAGTTGGTGGTTGTGTTAAATAAATAAATTGAAGCATACGCAAAGTATGTAAATATATTCTTTAAAATATTACATATGAGAAAAAATAACCAAGTATATAATTCATATACGCGAATTATATAACAAAAGGGAACACTTAAATAAATAAAATTGACGGATATAATACTTTTGCAAGTATTAATAAGAAGATGGGAGAAAAATAATATGAAACAAGAATATGTCGACCATAACCAATTAGTAATAAAAATTCCATGCATAAAAGTAGGACATAACATCTTAGAGTTATGAATTTAACACACCGAATGATTTGTAAAACTTTTACAAAAGTTTTGATTTACCCTCTATTCATTAATTTATAAATAATATTTCATAAATTAATCTTTTCGTCTTATGACAGATCGAGCTAAAATCTGTTGTCTCATTTTAAATGTATAGTTTTCATTCGTGGTCGGGTTATTATACAGTATAATTTTATTATATCATTAAAATATACCTTAGTCTCTTTCAAACCGGGTCTCAAAATAGTAGAGGTTTAGTAATACATTACTAAATATAAGAAATTTATATAAATTTCGTCATGACCTTTCCGGTTATATGACATTTCCCATTTTTACAAAACTTCAACGTTTTCCACTTTTCAATCAACCAATCTAGGTTGCAAAATTTATTCGTGTTTCAATATATATATATACATATATATATATATATACAATATATATATAATTATAGTATATAGTATATAAATATATTATATATAAAGAATATTTAAGCAATATTTAATAAATAACTTAAGTTAACCCTTTTCCACCATTACAAATATTTAATATATAAGAAATCTTGATATGTTTTTATTAGTACAGCGATTATATAAACCAAACACTATACATAAAAGGTTTTTTTCCTGCTCACACCAAACACAGTCTTACGGTTTTCAGCACACCCAAACGCACCCTTAGGTTTTTCTGCCCAAACCAAACACAACGGATATAATCCTCTTTGTTGCAATATTCTAAAGCGCAAACACTCCTATTTGTGTAAAAACCCAGCTCCAAACACCCCTATATGTTTTTTTGCCAACCCAAATGGCCTTTTATGCAAATCTGCCCAACCAAACACACCCCTTATGGTGAAACAGTTAGCCCAAACGCACCCTTGTGCGATTTATGATAAAACCAAAACCCAACTCTTTATGTATCCTTACCCCAAACGCACTTGGTGCCTACTAACAACCAAAACGCACAACTAAGTGGTGCTAAACCCAGCCACAAAACTTGAGCATCCTTTTTGGTGTTTTAAAACCTAACACACCCCATGTGGAGTTAAAACCACATAAACACACACACCCTTGTGGTGGTGTAGCTGCCAAAACGCACACCTTGTGGTGGTTTGACTGCCAAACATACCCTTGTGGTGTGGTTAGAACCAAACCTAGAATCGAGCGCACCCGTGGAGTTGGTTTTGATAAACAACCGCCCCATATTGTACCTATATGATACACCACACGCACCCAAGAATATGCCAAAACCAACACCCATCCACTGTGGTGGTTTAAAAACCAACACGCACGCCGCTGAGATAAAATCAAACGCATTAACCATCGTGGCGCTATGTTTCAAAAAAAACACGCACCCTATGGTGGCTGTGGTGGTGTGGGGGTGTTGGAGATGTGAGAGATCATAATGTAAAGATGATGATGATGGTGGGGTGTGGCCATCGCAGGGAACAGCAGCCGAAGAGAAATTGAGGGGGGGCAGAGTGGTGGAGGGGTGGATGCGCCAGTGGGGGCGAGTGGCGCAAGGGGATCGTGTAAGATCGAGTGATGGGAACCATTTTTGGTTTTGGCCGGAACACTCGCCGAAAAAGTTCTCTGGCGACGGCGGCGGCGTGGTGGTCGGCCGGAGGGGGGAGCATATTAATATGTGTGTGTGTTATTTTTGTTAAAAATGAACAAATGATATATAATTTCTATTTATATATAAAACATAAAATTTATGGTGACAAGTATTAATATGTTGGAGGGTGAATTTATAAATATTTCAGAGTGACCAAATGTGTAAATTTTTTTTAAATAATGTTTCGGGACTCGTTTAAGCCGCTTAACGAGGGTGAATTTCAAAAGCTAGTGTTTGTATGCCAGATGTCACACGTTGTGATTATCAATGTAATTTATTTCCTAAATGCATGAAAACAACTTACACGAACCCGCCGTCTACTTAGTATGCCGCTAGAGCAATGCACAAGGGACTGCAAGGTAGTATGGAAACTATTCCAACGCCCCTAGGAGATTACAAAGTGCAATGTATAAATACATTAAAAGTGCGGATCAACCATATTATGGGGCAAGTAGTATTAAGACTGTTACCCGATAGTATCCTTTTTAACACAATCACGTTCCCTAGACATATCAACACGATTAAGAACAGCGAAGTTGGGTTTTTCTAATACCTAACGTGCACGATCCACACAAGAAGCAACATCACTAAGATCTACATCCTAGGTTTCATACAATTCATAAATAAACAAATAATGAGGTTTTAGCCAAGCATGTAAGATATGAACGCAAGAGCAATAAATCACACAACAACATATACATATTGGAAATGATTAAGTAAACCTTTACTTGATTAAAACATAATTGGAAGAGTCAATAGGTGATTTAGGCCCAAAAATCGTCTCATACAGCTGCTAAACGAACTAGGGTTCGTACCCTCTTTTTATTCAAAGTTACACGAAGACCGTGAGTAAACATCAAAACCCATAAATTCGGGTTGTATATATAAGAAAAGAGACGCAACGACGTCGCATATTAATCGTAGACGCCGTCTAAAAATGAATCTTCTAGATCTGCGTTTATGAGTCGGTGCGGGCTTGACGTCGTCTGAAAATATTGGACTGCCGTCCTTGATGAGTATTTGAGACTCATCGTGTAGGCTTGTGACTCCGTCTCATGCTCTGTGAGCACAAATCATCAAGAAGCATGGTGATGGTTGTAATCTCATTCCTTTCTTCTCCAAAGGAGCCAAGTCACGTGAGTAATTCATCAAGTCCTTCAAATGCGAAATACCTAAAAAGGAACATTAAAGTTTACCTATTTTGGGCAAAAACACACGATTTTGGGTGTCAAACGGCTACCTGAAAAAGTGTATAAACAGACACCTCATCAAATAACACATACACTTGGTATTTGCTTGATCCTCAAGCAACATTGGCTAATCTACTAGACAATACACAGTATGAGGGATCATTTACCTACTATTTAAAAATATTTTACAACACAACCTTTTAGACCTCGTAAGTAAAAGCACGGAAAAAGATACGAGACCTCGCATAAGTTTTTGGGAATTCTCTCTTCACTCAGGAGTATAATTGAATTATAACATAGGGGGAAATGGAAAACACACACATAAGACCCTCCACCCCCCACCCCGTCCCTCCCGTTGTCATAGCAAAAACATTACCAAGTGCATGGTAAATGAGTCCAATCTACCCCCTGCAAGGTGCAAGAATTAAATACAATTAACTATCAAGAAGTTCTTTTAAAGGGTTATGGGTGTATGAGTAAGAAAAAATATAAAGGAAACGGAAACGGATATGAAACATTTGGGTGTTGACTTTGGAGAATTTTGTAGTTGAATTTGTTTACTAATTACATTTACTTAATACACGCTGGATTGGTTCTAAGCCAAGACTCTAACGAAGATGTAACAAACTCTACATAAACTCTACATAAACTCTTCTTTTTTTTCTTCTCTTTTTTTAAGTACTAATACATCACATGGGGTTTATAACACGTCCCCTACACTTGAGCTTTTACGATGCTCAATAATTATCAAATCTAACTAAAGACCCGAAAAGGTCAGTCCAAAATAACATGGATATCATTTCAAAAACTGTATGGAGGTATTGACTTTATACTTTCTCTCCTCCCCTCACAATCCTTCCGCGAAATAAATATAAACCATGAATCCACAATCGACCCAAAAACAGTATTTAACAAGGATAGAGGTGCTCAGCAACCGAGTACTCAAATAATTAACTTGGGTTAAAACAATAATGTACTAAAGGTGAGTACATATAAGGTAGGCTAAGGCTTTTTTGGGTGTAACAATTTGGTTTAAGGGTGTCCAATGCCTCATTAATAGTACCGGAGAAACCAGAAAATTACGAGAACGTAAAAATGATAGTGCCCGGAGGTTTGTACTATTGGTAATCCTGCACTAAAAGGTAAGTGCATGGAAAGGGGTGTGGGATAATTTAAATGATCGAGGTCACCATCATAACAGTTACAGTGTTAAAAAACATAGGATAATCCTAAATGCCACTTATCAAGCAAATCATAATTACTTACTTTGCGGTCTCGGGATGCATCACTAAAACAAGTTCTAGAATTTAATATACTACCGGTACACTCATATGAATTTTACTAACACCAAACATTCCAGAAAAGGCGACGAAGACCACACGTACACATCTGTAACGACGGAATAGACACGTGTGACCTGCTTACTCCTTAACTCAAACCGGGTTAAAGATAAAATCATCTTGGGTTACCGACGATAGGTACCCGAATTCCTAAAGATCTAAGGGTGAACCTCACATTTTTGGGGTGGAATTTTAAGGGTTATTATGCTAGTCATATAAATCATATCCATGATACGTTATTAACTAACTCGGTTTTTGGTTGTATGTACGTAAAAAAATTAATTTGGTAAAAATCAACCCTTTAATGCTATGTTTCGATATATTACCCATCGTTTTAAGGACAAGAGCAAATGACAAATGAAGAATTAAAAAAAAGTTTTTCTAAGGCTTATTTTCCCACCCTACGCTTATTTTGAATCATTGTCCCCAATGTTCAATGGAATACCTGTTAAGATAGATTGAGGAAAAGAAAGACAAGGAGAAAGAAAACTATTTACTTCGCCCCTGGTTTACTCAATAATGGAGAAGAAACATGCGATAACTGGTTAGATCGTCCTCCGAGAATCATCCAATGAAACTTCCTAAGAACTTCCAAGCTTTTTCTCATCAAATATAACCTGTAATCAAAGACAGAGAAAACTATACCAAGCATAAAATGTGTGATTTACCAATATACAATATGAATTTAGGGTTTGACTCAATAGATAGGATGAAAGAATTGTTAAACTAATCAAGTTTTGCAGGTTTATACAGAAGAATACATATATTAAATGTTGCACAAGTTTAATTTTCAAAAATAATTAAAAACTTTTTGAGTTTCAGGACCAGGGCCGTTTGAACGCCAAGTCGGGGTTGGGTGTACCCCTTTCACAGGGTGTCATGGAACTGCGTTCGAGTGTTAATCACGACGCCTCTCCACCGTTTGTATGAAAAACAAAATTTTTGTTTTGATGAAAAAATTTCCTGCCAGATACCATAAGTAGTTTACTGGAATAAAATTCATGTAAAAAAACATGGAATATTACAAATTTCAAACATATGGACACGAACCAGACATGGCTAATAATCTAAACATACATTTTAACATTTTTTGACTTTGGCTCAAAGACAGAAAAATTCCCCAACACTAAAAGGGTTTTGCAAAATACCCTGTGATTGAAATTAAAGACGAGGATAAGATAATGCAAGCATGATTACAATATAATTCAAACATAAAAATTAACAAATAGTGAAGAATTAACAACACCCCAGGTGAAAAAAAAAGTACACATGAACACTCTTATATAGCTGGAAAAGTAAGATGGGTGCCTCCCAAGAATCCTTTGATTTTGTTCGAGTCACTAGCTTGACTCCAGCCCACCTTTGATTCTTTGGCTTTTTTTTGTACTCTTCTGTTTCTCGTGTCCGTGCTTGCTTGTTTTTTATTGTTTTCATGTGATTTCTGATATATCCGTACGTGCATTCACAAAACATAAATACAAGCATATTTTTGCCATTTTTTGTCTGTTTTGGGTTTAATTGGGTTATTTTAAGCATAAATGGATATGTGTATTCTACACTTGTCAAAAACTTCCTTAGATTCTAATATCCAATCATCATCAAACATCTCTTAATTTGAAATATCAACACCTAAGGATGCACTTTTTCCTAATAAACCCAGTTTAAATCCATAATGTTTTTTAGGTTCATCGATGCATGGGCGATAATAGCAATACGTATCCTTAGGGTGGGAAGATACCACATGAGGTGAAGGTAGTGTATTAATGGTTAAGCTATCTACTTCCTTTATCCTAAAACTATCTGAACTATGTGGTTTGATGGGTGGTTCGGGGCCTCTTTCTTCTCCTAGACTTACATCTAAGGATAGACAATTTGGTAAGGGATTTGGTTGAGGCTCTGGCTCATCAAAACTAGGAACTTACCTATTACTAAAAGGAATGTCATGATTACAAGTATTCAAGCCTAAATCTTCTAGTTGTGTTTCGTCCAAAGGCTCTACCTCTACCGGGGTTCCTAAAGTATTTTCAACTTCTTCCGGGTAAGTCACGGGTGGTGTATTCCTCAAATAACGGTAGGGTTTATATGGTACTCTCAGGGCTTGTAACTCCTACCTCATTATCTATCGTACTTAGGCTATCTACATGCTCATCATAATTTAACCATGCCATGCACCTAGGTACCTGTACCCTAACCATATCATCCCCAACTATTTGAGCATTTGGATTTGCTATTGTTTCATCAGAAATAGCTCTTGTTGGGTTGCTACATTTTTTATCATATTGGGCACAATCTTTTATGGCATACCATGCTTCTATATCACTAAACTTCATAAGATCCCCTTCTGCTGTTAAATTAATGATATGACGGGATAATGAGTCGAGATGTTTAAGAAAGATTTCAATTAGGGTCCATATACTAAGGTCATGATTCGGGACTTTTCGGATTATGTCTTTGAAACGAGTCCACGAATCGTAGAGAGATTCATCTTGATGTTGTTGGAACACTAAGAGTTGATTACAGAAGAATACATAAACCTACCTACGCTAGAATAACCATACCTATTCATTATAATTTACAAATTTACAAATATTACTAACAAAGGGTACAAAGAAAAAGATAGACTACAATGAAGTTAATATACGGAATTGAATCTTACTTGAAAGGATTCAAGCAAGTAGAACTAAGCTAAACTATGATCAGAACCTAACAATTCTCTACGCAGTGGTGCTAAAAACTTGATGCGGTCGTCGTAGGACTTCAACACGAAGTTTTACAACTCCCTAGGCAGAGCACCTAATCGTTGTAGTAGTAGTATAGGCAAGACTCGGGGGGTTGTTATCGTTCACTCAGGGATTAAGTTGGGAAGGCTTGATTAAGGTCTAACAAAATTTTAAGGATTGAGAAAAGATTCTTTTAGTGTTTTTATGTTTATAAGAAAGCAAGTAAATCATATATTTGATATATTGGTTGGTTTTAGCTCTTAAACTAAATATAAACTAAGCTACTGGTGATAACAATATAATAAAAGATTGTGTTTATTTAATCATGTAGATAATTAAATGTATTTACTTAATCATGCACTACTTATCAGATTGCTTCTCCTAATCATGTTGCCATGTCACACTTGTGATGATATGTGTAAGTATTTCCTAGGTCATAAACGGATGACACGAACCCGCCGTCTATTTAATATTCCGTTAGGGCAACGCACAAGTAAGGTAGTATAAAGACTATTACAAGGCCCCTAAGAGTACATATAATGCATGTGAAATATCTTAAGAGGGATCAACCATATAAAGGGGCAAGGTAGTATGAAGACTGTTACCCGATGATATCCTTTCTACGCACTCGCCTTTCCCTAGACGTGCCTACAATGATACAAACAAAATATGGTTTTCTAGAACCTAACGCGCACAATCATCAATCAATAAGCAACAGTAAAAGGATCTACAATCCGACTTTCATGCAATCATAAGCAAATAAAAAAAAGGGTCTAGCCTCGCATGTTATAAAGAAAGCAAAGAGATAAATCAATCATGCAACTCATAAAGATATTGAATGATTAAAGATAAATAACCTTACTTGGATTAAAACATAGATTCAAGGTAGTTTAATAAGGTTTTGAGGCCCTAAAAATGACATATGAAGCTTCTACAAGAGCTAGGGTTCGTCTCCCTAAAGTTATACAAAGTTACACATTTAAAACCCTAAAATCGGTTTAATATATATAGAGATATCGCTGCGACGACGTTGCGTTGTAATCCTGACGCCCTCGCCACGTAGATGATTCTAGATCCTCATTAAGTCAGCCACGTCCTGAATCCGTTACTAAATCTCTGATGCCATCACCAGATGGATCACGACAGCATCGGTTTATGCCTGCAACGCCGTCTCCACGCTCTGTAAGTAATACTTCTTCAAGGATTTGGTGTAGGCCCGTAATCTCATCTGTTTCTTCTCCAAATGAGCCCAATTTACGTGTATTCCCTTCAAATGCCATTCAAGTGCTAAAAACCTAAAAACAAAACAATTAAGCACATAATCTAGGCATATTTGCATGATTTAAGGGGTTAAATGACCTCGACATAGTGTATAAAATGACACCTCATCACACGATAGTCAAAAGGATATCTAACGAAACCATAATCTAACAAGAAACAAACATTATAACGATAGAAGATTCATGACTAGGCTAACACTTGAAGTGCTTAGCTGCTTATGGCAACAATAAAGCAAGAATTAATAAAGATAATCATGGATGGAAAACTCATAATTCTTATAGAAGTTATTTATGAACGATTAAATATAAAAGTAAGTTTAAGTGTGATCTCCTTTGGATTTCTTGTGGAATTCTTTGAGCTATGAAGGCCTTGATCACCCTTAGATCTGTGGTGGAATGGTTGATATCAAATTGTCTGAATGAGGCCTCTATTTATAGATTTTGAATAGTTTATGGCGTAACCTTACAGGGGTTTACGCACTTCTATTAATGCTGACATGTACTTTCCAATCTTGCAAGGCTTTAAAAGATGTACGGCAATAATCAACCATAATCAGTAGTTCCGTTACACCGTAATGCTGACTCAGATGTCTCATCCTTTTATAATAATAATGTTACGGCGTAAACCTTGTGTCTGGTTACGCCGTAATCTTGTTAGGTGACGTGTCTTGCCTTGAATAGGTTACGGCGTAACACTATCGTAGGGGTTACGCCGTAAAGTCTCGTAAGAATCCGTGTTTTCTTCATTTTTTGGTCCTTTTTCTCGTGTTTCTTGTCACATACTTGCATTTTACCTGAAAATAACGAAATAACCGTAAAAGTATCAAATTCAAGTAATTATAATACAATTGCAAGTATTTTTAGGGGAAAATTAACACTAAAAAGTATCAAATATTTGATTTCATCAAATATCTCCCCACTTGACTTCTGCTTGCCCTCAAGTAGACCTGTTAGAATAATTTATAAAAAGATTTCTCTGATTTAACTTAATGAAATGAATTTATAAAAGACTTGTGCTAGAAACATTAAAGCCGAACACCTCACGAAAAGCGGATCAAAAATCACTCAACACTCAACTAGTCTAAGTGTTCATTTTTAGGGTGATTGCTCAACTGCTCAGTCATAGCATGTATTCTATCATAAGCTTGGGAAGTACACAAATCTGCACCAGTTAGAGTTAGGGTCTAAATAATTCTTAAAGGCAACATGGGTGACATTAACAAGGTTTTACTGGGGTGATATAACAAGGTTAGGATAGTCATTGTGATACTCATTTAATTGGTGTTAAGATAAAAACAAAAAATAGTCATATATATTCTAAGGTATCCATAACCGGATACTGTCCAATCCGTAGTCAAGTCTTTCAATGTGCAAAAATCTGATCAATATCATAATAATGGGTTTGCTAATAATGATGATCTTGCGGAGCGTGCTACCCATTCTTTACTAGGTGGCTTTTGTTGTTCACACCCTTTATACTTTCGAACGACTTAAAGTTGCACATCCCCATATCACTTGGTGGCTTTAGTTTGCACCACTTTTTACCTATTGTTTTTATAACACGTAACCAACATCAGGAGTTAGATCACTAGGTGGCTTATAGTTGCACTACCTTTTAAATTTTTTTTATTTTTATAATAATCATGTACATTACATATCGCATATCTCCTACTTGAGATAAATAGTATTAAAAGTGATAATACCGTAGGGTCTTCCATGATCAAAATGATAAATCATCAAAGTAAGTGATAATCTTCGAACCATTTTCCTAAACCATGGGCTTAGGTAGCTAGAAATCTCAAAATAAAGATAAATATAGACTACAGGGTTGGCTAAGGCAAAATGGTGTAACAAAACATATAATATTGGTGAAAACACAGATTGGCTTAACAAGGGTGATCCAGGGGTATCTTGCACTAATAATGAGTGCAACAAAAGGGTTTTAACATGGGAGGTCAACAAGTCAGTGTGACAAGTCGATAAACATACATATATACACATATGGGCTATTTGGGTGAATTCTAAATTGTTGCTTTTTCGAACATCTTATTGCCTGCTAATCAATTAGGTCTCGAAATGATATACATGCCAAGTTCTAAAGTCTACAATACTACCGGCACACTTAATATTTTGGTGGATTTTTGTATAATAAGATGAAAACGGATCATCAGGCTTAAACCTCACCAAGTAATAATAAAGGGTAATGTGCATTCAGCAAAGATTAATTCTAGTTCAGTAAGAAAAACATGTCAAAATTTTAAAATTGGCACCATTTTTCAAATAAAACTAGGAAATCAAAGGTAAGAATAGGTCAAGTGATAATTTTACTCCTATCCCCTACTTGTTTTGTACAATATCCCTATTGTACATTAAGGAAATAAAATAAACAGGAAAGAGTAGAATTAGAACAAGAAACTCCCTTGAGCTTTGCTTCTGAACATATGAAATGTAATAAGCCAGCGGAGAAATTCAAAAAATCTCCATATTGAGCAAGCTCATTTTCCCCAGTGATCACTAAAACAATTTAACAGCATAAAATTGCTCAAAGAGAAATATACAAGAAACACAAACCTAACTCGCTTTTGTAGGAATCACAGTTACATTTACCATATGCAACAACCTTTTAAACCACTGGATGGATCAAGTAGACGAGTGAAGTCTTGTGAGGGTTTCCAGAGAACACACCCACAAAGTTCGTTTAATTATACAAGGTTTAAAACTTATTTTTGGTGTTTTTCAGAAGAAGGTTACGGCGTAACCCCGGTGGTTACGCCGTAATCATGTGATAGTTTAAAAAAAATTATGTACCAGTTTACGGCGTAACCATGAGAGGGTTTACACCGTAATGAAAGTGGTTACGGCGTAACCATAAATTTTACGTCGTAACTGCTGCTATATCAGCATTGTTACCACACAATTACAGGTCGAGACGGTCTCAAAATTTGCCTCCTAGCTGCTAGAACCTGCAAAACAAAGTTAGGAACAAATAAACAAACTAAAATGCAGAGATGAAACATAAAAAGATAGGCATAGGGTACCTCCCATGAAGCGCTTGTTTTTGTTTGAGTCACGAGCTTGACTCTACCCTTACTTGCCAAGTAATAGGGTGTTCCTCCTCTCACTTGAAATCAAGTGTGAGCGAGAGTAGTAGTGAACACCATAAGGTTGTAAATTTATGACTGGGAATGCAAATGATAAATTAGAACCATACCACTGATGAGATTTCATTTCCCTTTTTTGTCTTATCGATTTTGTGTGATGATTGGCTTACTTGGTGTAGTAATTTCTGAATGAAGGTCTCACAATCATATGTCTTAATATCTGAGAGCTCCTGTACATCTTTAACAGGGTTACCATTTACCTTTTCGGCAACCTGGTAATATCAGAACACTCCTTCCCGAATTCACTCAATTGCTTATCCAAAGTAGGACTAGTAGCCGGTGCTACATAATCGTCATCGGGCGATGTGATGAAAACTGTCTGAGGGGCCAAAGGTTACATCACGCCATCATGCAGAGGAACATCATAATCTTGTTCCTATTCCTTTACAATTTTCTCTGTATCATGGACTGATCCTAGTGGCATATATGGTTGTAATACTAGTTCAAGGTTAGGTAAAGTGTGTATGGTAGGTGTGAGAAGTTGCATAATCCTTTCTACATCCTTGACTGTAATGTCCCTGCCGGCATCCATGTCCCCTTCATCCTCCGGAGCCTTCATTTTATGAACTTTCTAAGAATTTGTGGGAGTAAAAGAACACAAGTTAACTGAAGGATGTAAAAGTTCTGATTCAGAAGATGAATTAGCCGAGGAATGGGCGAGGTTGGGGAGGGGGAGGTTGAGAATAAAGCAAAGAAAAAGGCAAAGTGATATGTATCTCTATGACAAATACAAAGGCGCTGCAGATTTGGGCGTATGAGGCTATGGACTACAAATCATTTCTTTTTGACTTTAGGTACTTGGGAACCAATTTGTTGGAAACATACAAGATTTGTGATCATTTAGATGAAGAACGAAAGAAAAGATAAAGTTTAAAGTTTGTGACCGGCATGCCTGACGCCGTCACAAGAAGTGTCGTGAAAGATGATTTTGAAGATGTTTTTGACGTGTCAATGGACCTGCAGATGGGCATCCTGACGCCGTCACCATCTAGACCTGAAGAACTCACAACAAGTTGGTGGAAAATAAATCATAATCGAGACGGTGAGCTGACGGCGTCATAGCCGAAGACTCACGTTTTCACACCCCAAAACTTATATACATTTGACATTGTTTTCATAATATCGTATGGATCTTTTGCGAGCAAAACCGTAACAGGTTTTAGGAATTTTTTAAGCTTTTTTCACTATATGAATTCAAACGTAACATTGAGATAAGTTATTACATTAATCATTCAATTTGGTTTATCATACTTGTTTTGATTAAATGATGTTTATTGTCTAGGTAGAAAAGCCTATTAGCTTGAGGACAAGCAAATCCCAAGTGTAGGGGTATTTGACAAGGTGTTATTTGGAAGACATGTGTTTATGCCCAAAATAGGTACTTAATCATTCTGTTTCATGTATTTCTCATTTGGAAGACATTTGGATGGATTACATGTAACTTGGGCTCATTTGGAGAAGAAACGGATGAGATTACGAACAAACACCAAGACTCTTAAAGATTTGTGCTCACAGAGCCTGGAGACGGTGTGACAACCATGACTTGAGCAGGTTAGTCAAACTGTTAGTGTTGACTTGTGAATCTGTTTCACATATTTCAATACGGCGTCAGCCCGCACCGACTCAAGCGCAGATCTAGAAGATTCATTTTACGACGGCGTCACGATTAAAATGCGACGCCGTCGCGTCGATTTTCTTATATATACAAACCCGAATTTAGGTTTTGAGGGTGTAACTTTAGAATAAAAAGAGGGTACGAACCCTAGTTCGTTTAGTAGCTGTAGGAGACGATTTTAGGGCCTAAAACCCTATTGTACCTCTTCCAATTCATGTTTTAATCAAGTAAGGTTTACTTAATCATTCAATATGTCTATGTGTTGTTTGATCTATTGTTCTTGCTTTATCTTTAACATGCTTGGCTAAACCTATTATTGTGTTTATTTATGATTGTATGAAACCTAGAATGTAGATCTTAGTGATGTTGCTTCTTGTGATGGATGTGCACGTTAGGTCTTAGAAAACCAACTTTCTGTCTATAATTGCTGTTGATATGTCTAAGGAAACGTGATTGTATAGAAAGGATACTATCGGGTAACAGTCTTAATACTACCTTGCCCCCTAATATGGTTGATCCACTTTTAATGTATTTTACATGCACTTAGTAAACTCCTAGGGGCCGTGTAATAGTCTTCATACTACCTTGCATGTGCATTGCTCTAGCGGCATACTAAGTAGACGGCGGGTTCGTGTAATTCGTTCATGCTTTAGGAAATAATTACATAGATCATCACAAGTGTGACAAGGCAACAACACTAGGAGAAGTAATCTAGGGTGTAATACATGATTAAATAGACACAATCTTTTATCTTATTGTTATCACCATTAGTTAAGATTATTATTATTAGTTTAATTAGCTAAAACCAACCCACCTCTCAATTATATGATTTACTTGCTTTCCATAAAATACAAAAATACAAAAATAATCTTTCCTCAACCCTTAGAATTCTGTTAGACCGTGATCAAGCCTTCCCAACCTATTCCTCAAGTGAACAATAAACAACCCTTAGTATTGCCCATACTACACTACAACGATTAGGTGCACTGCCTAGGGAGTTGTAAAACTTCTCGTGTAGAAGTCCTACGACGACCGCACATCACCAGTAATATAAAACACGATATGGAGAGCTATCCCAGTATCTAGATTACTTTTTAGGTATCACTAGACCCAGTTGAATGATAGGTCGCATATTCAAGAACATAGACAAGTATTGGGTGATAAACATAAATAAACAATCAACGATTAATTAAGAAATCGATTTTAAAACAAACCAAACATTGAACTTTCATTAAGATGGCTAATACCCGAGGGTATTAGCCTATAACCATTGTAATTATACAAGCGTAATCAAACAATTAAAATCAAACGATTAAGAGAGTAAAAATTACACGAAGTCTTCTATGGATTTGTGATCGATGCTTGACCTTGGTGGCTCTACTTCTTTCAAAAAATTCGTCTTTTATGAGTATGGTATAAAGAATATGATATTGAACACTGAAAACTCGTTTTTGAGTCTTCTATGTAACATCCGGGAATTCTCGAAATTTTAAAGGACTATTTTAACCTTGGACGTTTCGAATCTGACTTGACTTTTTTACTTTTGGTCTTTTATTGTCACATAAAAACGATTACCGCATAACTGGTAAAATTTTCGGAACATATTTCAATAATAAATC
>BQNB010130222.1:0-18979 GCA_026074375.1 Tanacetum coccineum | reverse complement strand
AATTCAAATCTGGTCCAGACAGCTGGACGCACGGATCCACCATTACCAAGATTCGTTCTTTAGTTTTGCTGGATTTGTGGGTTGTAGCTGGGACATATTTTATCTTTTTGTGATTAACCTCAAATCTTAACACAATATTCTTATATACCTAAAAATCAGATTTATTAGATTCTTCTAGAAGGAAAATATTTCTTAACATAAATAAGGAAAGATTTTCTAGATTTGGAAAGATTATTTCCTTTTATGGTTAATCCTATTTTGTCTTACATGATTAATATAACTAGCTTATAATTAATCATGTGTTTACTTAAAATCATTTGATTAGAAAGTTTTATGCAAATGATTAAGTTTAAGTGCAATAGAAAATATTTTTCTTTGATCATTAACTACGTTTAATAATGCCATATTCATACCTTAAGTGATTTATCATTGTCAAGTAAACTTACGACTAAATAACTTATTTACGTAAACTTTTACGTATTATATTTGTTATTATTAAAACATGAAGGTCATTAAATGTAAATATTGTTTTTACGCGAATATTTGTATTAACATATTTGTTTAAAAATTCAATTTTAAATTCACATCATTTTTATTAATCTGAACACACATGGTTGGATACATTATCTAAAGTTAGTGGGGAAATTTTACTTGAGCTAAGGCACCTTGAATTTATTGGAGACGAACTTCAGCTATTACCTCGTATGAATTCGTCTAGTTGGACAACAAATATGT
The DNA here is from genome assembly GCA_026074375.1 of Tanacetum coccineum. Classification (NCBI taxonomy): domain Eukaryota; kingdom Viridiplantae; phylum Streptophyta; class Magnoliopsida; order Asterales; family Asteraceae; genus Tanacetum; species Tanacetum coccineum. Next base: position 18,244 of record BQNB010130222.1, on the reverse strand, counting down.
AATGAAATCCTCCTCCAAGCATGAAGCAAGACCTTAATATCGATTTCTTCCATTATCCTCAATCCAACATTATAATTTCCAGCTGACATATCATGTATACTGTTAGGTCACAATTATTATATTGTATCACACTTAGAACGATTTAGGATAATAAAGATTAGAATAGAGGAAGCAAATCTTTTTCAATTTCAAATTTTATAAAAAGATAGAGAAGAGAGAGGGAAGTAAGAGTTTATAAATGACAAGCTTAATACCTTCCATCTAATATGGAGGTATTTATAATGTTGACCACACTATAGTTTATTCTTCCTACCCCACTCTTAAGTATGGTTAATGAGCCTTTTTCATTATTAAGCTCACTAATCCTTATTACAATTCTAATAAATGTAAAACGTAACTAAAGATACTTTAAAAGTAAATAAGACCACTTAGTATCTAATAATAGACATTTTAATCCTAACAATCTCCCCCCTAAGGGTCGATTATTCTAGTCTCTCCCATCTTTGTTGAAGTGGTCTTCCATTCACATAGCTTTCCCAACGTCTCATTTGATCTTGATGCCTCAAACGTTCTTGAATATATTCTTCATAGAACCTCATAAACTCTGCATCTTGATCACTAAGAGCTGGGTCTGCATAACCATGCTTTACATCCAAGTTAATCTTTTTTACTTCCTTTAAAACCCTTTTCAATGTCGCAACACATAACTTTGGAATCTCATCAATATCTATAATCCTCTTTTCCTTCGTGCTATTTTCATATATTAAGCCAACAAAAGGAAGAGAATTGATGGTATACGGTTTCTTTTCTTCTATACCAAGAAATGTAAGTTTTGGTGTAGTAAGATTGACCATAAATTGATAACTTTCCAATCCAAGCTGGTAATCATGAACTCTTTCCCATATGATACAACTTCTGATAAAGACGATCAATGATTTCAGCATCCCAGTTTCTCGATATTTAATCTTCCCCTCCATGCACATCAGATACATATCTTCAATGTCATTCTTGTGTAAATACTTATAGTCTGATTCTGAGAAATGACCGTACTCGCCATCAGCTCTTTTAATAACAATCTCTTTCATAAACTCTTGCCCATGACCTTGTTCATATTGAACTCTGATTACATCTATAATTCTCTGATATGAGTAGACTTCATCGGGATTATCTATTTTCTTTAATTGCCCTCTGATGTAAGATTGCTTAGCCCAAAGATTCTTCTAGTGTTCAACAGCATACTTGCATACACGTTAAACATTTTGATTAGCCTACTTACTTATCTGGTGTTGAGTTCTTCAAGGTCATTTTCTAGGAACAAAAATGCATGAATCTTGTGTAGTGATAGAACATACTTCTTTGTTTTAGAATTCCTATTTTTTAGATAAAAGAGATCTTTGTTGACTAGAACTATTGTTGGTGCATTTAGGTCTCTTTCATAGCTTTGGAATACTGGAGCTGGTTCTTTTGGAATCTGCAAAGTCAAATCTTCTTTTTTGTTTTCCCTAACTATCTGACTCTCCATGTAACTCTTCATCTAATCAAGATGATACTGATGTTCTTCTCCTAAATCACATCGACTTCTCATCATGTCATTAAGAGCATCTTGCATTTGTTTTTGGTCATCAGTAGTTGGAACCCACTTCATTCATTTCCCTAACATTTTAACCAAAAGTTCTGGTGATACTTCTTCAGATGGTACTTCATCATCATTTATTCCTTGATCATCAAACCATGCATCAAACTCTTGTTGTTCTTGAGTACCTTTTTCAAACAGAGTTAATTCTTCCATTGCTTGTGATGATGATTCACCCACTACATACGTACCTTTTTCAGATGTTTGTTGCCTTTTTGCACCACTCTTCCCCTTAGGACGAGCATCATCGTCATGATGGTCTTCATGATCGTGTTTGAGAAAAGCATCAACTCTGCATGGGTCAACGTGAGAAGCAGTTTTCTTGAACGTATACATCAGTGCAAGCCATAAAGTAAAATCAGCATCTCGTGCTTGTTTTAATCCTTCATCTTTAAATATAATTGTTGTTGAAGATCGGGGACTGATAAACTAGTAGATGTAGTAGGATGCACATGAAGTGTGTTGTTCTTCATGTAGTTCCTTAGGAATGCATCAACCTGCGGAGGAACATTAGTAGCTACATCATTAGAAACTTGTAAAGAAAGTTCAGCTCTTGTACGCTCTTGCTCCTTTCTCACAGCATCAGCAACCATTAAAGCAATATCAACCTTGGTCTTTTCCCTTTCCAGCTTGATTCCTTCACTTACTACCATAGGAAGATTGTCTCTCATATTCTGATCAGTTGTCTCGTTGACCATCTTAGGAACCACGACCTTCAAAGTCTCTTTAACCGTCTTTGCAATGGTATCCATATCTTTCCTTGTCATTGATGAAACATATAACCATATCGACTGCTCATTCTTGCGATTGTGCCCTTGATATGATTGAAACGATCAGTTTTAGGTTTAGATGATGAAAATGTTGGTTTAGAAGCTGTCAATTCCTGGAGTTTTTCTTTATCCAAAGATAAAGAATCAGTAATAGTCCTAGTAAATCTAGTGGGTGTGGTGATGGGTGTATCCTTAATCTCTAACCTAGCCTTCCCTTTCCTCTAAATCACGCAACATCAGCTGTCGCTTCTTCCTCCTTTTCATCAATAACAACATATTCATCAACTTTCTTCACCTCCAGACTTTCCTTATGACTTCCGGGATCTATCCTAGTATCAGGATCTTCTTGACTATTTATCATATTATCAGTTAACTTGTTAGCATCAGAATCTTATCCTTCAACTAACTTTTCAATATCCTCATCCGTCAAGTGCTTGTCAACCTTTTTGACAGCATGTAGAGCTTCATAGTCTTTAACACTTTTAGCTATAGCAATGCTAACTCATGTAGCCTTATCTAGATTATCAACATCAATATGCTTAGTTGTTAGAATTAGAGTTTCAAGATCCGGTTGCTTTCTCTTAGGAATCCTAATGATGATAGGTTTCTTTAGAGCACTCGATTTAACTTGCTGCTCTTGAGGGTTAGGCGGCCTAGGGGCGCTAGGTGTCTTATTCGTTCCTTGGGTAGACTCAATCGGTTGTAACCGAGTCATTGGAACAACTATCTGAAAGTCAACAACATATACCTTGTAATTCTTTGTTTGCTTCATCTCCTCCGTTAGCAACCACTCAGGAATCCTCGTTCCTCGTCCCTTTGACTTTCTAGAATTGAAAATTGATTTGACAACCTCATCATTTTCAACTCTGTGATATGGTTCATTGGTTCTCTTTGGGATGTCAGGATGGAAAGTAAGAATATTATCAATGATAATCTTTGTAAAAATCTTAGTTAAGGATTACTGCTGTAGGATGCATGAGTGAGTAATGTAGACCTTCCCAAATCAATGCAACATAGTCTACAGAAAATGAGATTTTAACCAAATAAATCACTTGGTTATGTTTTCCAATTCAAATATTTTGAAATGAAGAATATAGTTACAGATCGAAATATTCTTATATCTAAAGTGTATGGTCACTCGGCCACTTTGACGCAGTTTCAATTTCTCTAGACCGGGTGTAGCTTTAATTGCTGACGCGCTTTTTGATATAGAAATACTTGTCTTAAACTATATAAATCATTGTTTATAAAAGCATTTGTTATTGTTTCTGAAATTATGACAACGGTTGTGACTTTGTTGATAAGAAACGTGAGATATGAAACTGATCACAGACATCTAAGCATTGTTCTTGTCTTTGCACACATATCAATTCATTCAAGCATGATCATTCATAAGCACATTCAATGAAAAATATAGCTAACAATTATGTATTCTTATATAAACACCGGATGGTCACTAAGCTGCTTTACAGTACAGTCAAAACCGGATACAACTTGGATCGCTGGCGCGAGTGTAAATATAGAAACACAAAATATTAACTACATTTAGCATTCCACTGATATCGTTTAAAGCATTTAAGTCCAACAATCTTTAAATTCAACACGTAAGCCTAATACACACTTTAAGCCCAATATCATTTTTGGTTAAGCCTAATTTACGTCCTTTTCAATTTTGGTTAAGTCCCAACTAAGCCTAATACCAATTTCGATTAACAAAATATTAGATTAATCGAATTTGACCAAGATCACACTCAATCGTAATTGATCAACGTTCCTTTAATCGAATTTGACTAAATTTGTTGTAGTTTTGATCATGAGTCCAATCAAAATTAACTAACTTTTAATCGAAATTGATCAAACCTTCTTAATCGAAATTGAACTAAGAACATTTTGAAGCAAATAAGCATGAATAAGCTCATAATAAGCCACAAATAAGCCCTTAACACCTATAATCTTGCTTAAAACACCTCAATTAAATTTTGGTTTGCAATCGAATTTGACACATTCAATCGAAATTGGTCTAAACTAGCTCACGAATTAATATAAGCACAATTAAGCACACACAATCACAAATATAAGCATCTATGATTAATCTAGAACACTTAATTCCCAAAAGCCCCAATATCAATGAATCCTAAAATAATTGAAATCAAATTTGATTGACGCAAACAATGAACACCTGATTAAAATGAATCAAAAACGGTGTTAAGCTTACGTTTTGATTAAGAAATCCTAGGTAATCGTTATAGAAACCGAGATTGAACTAAATCGAATTTGCTTGTGAAATCTTAATCGAAAATGACTTGTTAGTCAAAAATGAGAAAAATGAAAAATGAAAATGAAAACTATATACTCAAGTGAAATTTGGTTTGACTCTGTTTGACCAATTTTGATAGTTTTCCATTTTTGCATTTTCAGTCCCTCATTTTGCTATAGAATTTATATTTAAGCCAAAATTTTCACAAACTCTCCCTTGGAGTGTGATCCCTTTCATGGATAGTCTAAAATAGATTTTTGGCTTTTTTAAAGACCGATAAATCACTAAAAAACATTATAACCCCCTCGAATAAATATACATTTAAGAATTAAATCTCTGGTTTTATCAAACTTTATTCGAGAGATCATTAATTTTCTTTTCTTGTTAAAGAATTTGTGATTTTTGAAAGATAATGATGTGAAACATTCTTTTTGATTTTTGTGAATGGAATATTTACAAACACATGTTTTAACGGTGACAACACTTTTATCATATTAATAACTCCCCCTCAGATCATGATCTTAGTTTATGCATTTAAAGATTTTTTTCTGAGAAGATACAGATCATGAATCTGCTTAAAACGAGAAGACATGTGATTGCTTAAATATCTAATCTTTTGTATTTTTTTATTTTTGGAACTTTTCAAGAAAATCTTTTTGACTTTTTAATTTTTCAATTTTTTATTTTGTTTTTGAAAATTATATCATGTTTTTTATGTATGATCAAGAAGATAATTTTGCCAGACGTTCCAACTCAGTTGGAGTCATAAATCTCATACCAATTCTATGAACTAAATACTTAAATATTTCCTTAAGAAGAGCTTTGATAAATAGATCAGCTAATTGGTATTTCGTCCTAACAAAATACAATTCAACGGTACCTCGCTCAACGTGCTCTTTGATAAGGTAACGGATGTTGATATGTTTTGTATGCGAATGTTGTACCGGATTGCATGAGATAGCAATAGCACTCTTCGAGTCGCAATACATTGGAATTTTGTTGAAACGATATCCGTAATCCAAGAGTTGTGTTCTCATCTAAATGACTTGAGCACAACAAGCGGATAAAAATACGTATTCAGCTTCCGCAGTCGATATCGCTGTACAATCTTATTTCTTTGAGGACCGGCTCACTAAATAGCGTATGATACCACTTGTTAGGTCACAATTATGATATCGTATCACACTTAGAATGGTTTAGGATAATAGATATTAGAAGAGATGAAGCAAGTCTTTTCAATTTTCAGATTTTATAAAAAGAGAGAGAAGAGGGAGGGAAGTGAGGGTTTACAAATGACAAGCTTAATACCTTCCGTCTAATATGGAGGTACTTATATTGTTGACCACACTATAGTTTATTATTCCTTCCTTACTCTTAAGTATGGTTAATGAGCCATTTTTTAGTATTAAGCTCACTAATCCTTATTACAATTCTAATAAATGTATAATGTAACTAAAACTACATTATAATAAATAAGACTACTTAGTATCTAATAATAGAAACTTTTAATCCTAACAAATATCCTAAATAAAAAAATAATCCATTAATAAATGTACCTAGAATATATATGTCTCACTTCAAATATAAACACACTTATGTTGTAGTTGGTACTAAAGACGAAAGTGAATATAATTAAGGCACTCCCATTCAAAATTATAGACACACTTATGTTGCAGGCGGTTTTTTGTTGTGTAAACTATTGTACGTGACGTTCAGAGGACTTTCGCAGTAACAATATCAATAGCTAGCTGAAAACATAAATCCGAATATAAGAATATCTTTATATTTATCTATTCAATCCCACTCTATACAACAACATAGCCGTGTCATCGTGGGAAAAACATATTTTGAACACATTAGACGGTCAAACAAAGAACAATTAAGTTTCCTCTTTAAATTAATAGAATGTAAGAAATTAGTAGTCATGAGTCATGACCATAACTTATAGACATAAAATAAGCAATTAGGAGCATTTATCAGTGTATACCACATGGTTCCTTTTATTACCCTTATATACAATAGCAAAGCAAATGACAACGTTTTGAACATGCAAAACCGATGTCCTTTACATGTTGGGTTGGGTCATTTGTGAGTAATTAGGTAAATGACGTCGTTTTGGATTGCACTGACGACTCTAAAATAAATGACGTCATTCACCCTCCTGCTTTATAACACATACACATACACTCGAAAACACACACACACACACACACATAAAACTACACGCATAGGTAACGTGTTGGGGTTGTTAGATTAGTCGGGATCGATGTTGCATGTAAGTTGTGGTAGTTTTCTTCTAAATTTTTTTTATGTTGGTTTCTTTTTTTTGTTTCGATAATTTGTGTTATTGATAATTTTGATGCTTAAACTTGAAATTGTATTGGGGGTTTGCATAAGAACCATGAGTGTCAATTGTAGCTGATGCGTAGTGGTGTGAAAAGAAAATGTGGTTTGAGGTGTTAGGGTTTAGGTTGACTGATGTTTTTGAACTGTATGCATGTTGTTTTTTTTGTCGATTTTGTGTTTTGAGCGTTGCTGTTATTTTGATTTTGATGATTAGAGTTGAAATTGTGTTGGCGATGGGTTGGTAGGAGCAAGGAGTAGAATTGTTAGCTTTGCCTGATATGTTGTGATAATATGTAGTGTTTATTTGGTATGTGCTTTGCCTGATATGGCATAAATTGTTAGCTTTGCCTGATAAATTCTTATACAGTAGCAAAGCAAACGATGGTCTTTAATACTTGGTTTGGCTGTGATGATTTCGTGATGTTGTGAGTTGTAATTTTGGCGTGGCTAAGATTGTATGGCATAAATTGCAATTGTTTTTTTTGCAGCCAACATGATGTATGTGTTTGTCATAATTTTGCATTTTCAAGTTGCGAAGCAAATGAAATTGTTTTAAGGGTTAAAAAACAACGTCTTTCCATGTTTGGTCGGGTCGATTGTGAGTGAACTGGGTAAAACTTGCAAATAGCGAAGCAAATGAGAATGTTAAATATTGTTTTGTGTTTTTACTGGGTTTTGGAAAAGTAATGCCATTTGAGTTTTGCTTTGTAGTGTTTGCAACGAAATGGCGATGTAAAATTGCGATTAACGGTTTTTTCATATCAATTCGTGCAAGGATACGTTGGCTCGGGAATTATGTGTGTAAACTCTCTGTGGGTTTTGATATGTGGGCTTTATGAATTTTGTGCCTATAATATACGTTATTATATCATTTTTAGTGTGGCTTATTTGAAATGCTATTGTTTGTGGATGACTTAATTTGTTTGAAAGTGTGTTTGTGCTAAACGAAGTTGTTTGATTTTTTGGTTTTGATGTGGAAAAAAATAGTGTGGCATAAATTACAACCATCTTTTGCAGCCACTGCAATTTATTATCCAGGGTCCAAATAGTTTTATACTTTAGGCTCTTCTTTGTTAGAAGTGTAAATCAAGGTTTTATACGATGTCGTTTGCTTTGGTGTTGTGGTTTTCTGTCTTGGAAACAAGGTCTGTCATATGATTGAATCTATTATTTATTATGATAATGTGTAGATCTTATTTGCGTTTATTTTCTTTGGCTAAGACGGTTTTGTAATTTGATTGTTGGTGGTTTCGGCGAGGTAGAAATTGTGTTGCTTTGTTGTTTAACCCGGTAGAGAAGCTTTTATGTTTTTTGGTTGCCATTGGTGATTGATGTGTCGTTGTGCGTAGGTATTATTTGTTATCAAGTTTTACTATTTATATTTTGCCGACTATACCTAAAACAACACCAACGGGCAGTGTACCCGATCAGTTGTAGTGTCGTTGATGAGTAGGGTGTCGATCACTAAGAGCGAGAGAGTTAACTCCCAATTCTATCAGAATTTTAGTTACTTATGTTAGTCTAATTTATTCTATGTTATACCTAAGTTAAACCTAAACTAATGGCAAAAAGGGGGTTTTCAGCCTGAGAGATTGGCACGAGTTTTGGTTTACCTAGACTGAGATTGGGCGATTAACACACACAAGCTGATATTTAGAAGATAGAGAAGCGGTGAAGCCTATTGTAATGAAAACGTATTAACCATATTTAATCTAATAAAATGAATGTTTTAGTTTATACGTTCAATAATTGTCTTATCTCGTTGTTGATATATCATTCCAAGATTTAGGCGGTACTTCTTTTTAAAACCTAGACATGCTAATTCTGTCATAATATACAACATGGTTAAGCTTAGATGAACCGATTATTTCACAAACCTCACTTTTTTTCTCACTCAAACTTTTTTTGTATTTTTCTGTTTTTTCGATTTTTTTTCAAACATAAACTAATAAACTGAATAAAGGTGTATTTTTTACCACTTCACAAACATGATAAATCTGAATAATTGATATCCGATCATACTGGTGAAAGTAGTAACTACACGAGCACTAAGATAAACTACTTTCACATTCCCAATTGCATTGTGCAATTTCCCGACCTAACCATAGATAGAAAAATATGCATTACGACACAAGAAATACAATACTTTACACAAAAGCAACTAGCAACCGATTAAGAACTTAATCTAATAGGGTAGGCTAATGTGTAAAGGTGTAACGAAACAAATATTTGGTGAAAGAAAAGAAAGGAATGGCTCAGCAGGTTTTTCTAGGGGTATCTTACTCTAAAAATGAGAGTAAACAAAAGGGTTTATACCGGGGTTAACTAACCAGTGTAGTTAGTTAATATCACAACATGTATAGGCTTTTTGGTGTAATCTTAAAAATTTACCAGTTTAAAAATGTCAACCCATCTATTAAAAAAAGTGCTTATTATTGTGGTCTCGAATAGATATACCAAGCCAAGTTCTAAAGTTTACTATAGTCACTGGCACACTCATATTTTTGTGGAATTTGGGTAAAAATTGGAAAACGGATAAGGCTAAATTCTCACAATATCTAAACAAGGGTTATTTGTGCGGGGTCATGTAACTAATAATCTTACAAAAAATATGCTATTTTTTTCAAATTTTGATATAAATCAGGCATATTAATTGTAAAAATAAACACAAGTATGTGTTCTAATTCTTCTCCCCCACTTGAAATATACAACGCCCCTGTTGTATATATATAACAATAAAAACAAGAAGTTAAAAGAATTAGAACGAGAAACTCCCCTAGGATTTGCTCCGTATGATCCTCCATGTTGCGTTTATGAGCAAGAATGTGTGTTGTAAATGCGTCTGGATACCAGCATGACTACAACACACATAGAATTCCAGAAAATAAGCATTCCACCAAATTAATTAATTTGTCCAGTAAGGTTCCTCTATAAAAACATAAGAAAACAAGTGCAATTCTATCTCCGGTATTCGTCGGTTAGAAAACAGAATAAAAACCTAAAACTGTACAGGAAGTCGATATGTCGTATCCATATTTCAGGATACGCCGTATTGAGATCTGAATTAAAAAATCATAAGTACGGGTCAGTCGCCTAATACGATGTATTCATTTAATGAATACGCCGTATAGACTAACCTGACAATAAAGTTTAAAAAGTGCAGAAAATTAAAAACTGGATAACGTCCAGATAGTCAATACGCCATATCCATTGAGGTTGGATACGCCGTATCGGTAGTCTGGAAAGACAGACTCGATAAAAATTGAAAATTACATTTCGGGTTATCTCCCGGCAAGCACTTTTGTTTACAGAAAAATCTTTAAGTTAGACTTGCTTCCAGCTTCACTCCATCTTATGAATGCTTACGTTTCCACGTGTGAGCCATTCTTTGCATCCCTTATATATTCAAGTCCCAGGTTCAAGACTCTTATGTAGAAACTTTTAAGCTTTTGATATGGGTGTGAAATTCCACTCAGCTGGTCATGTACACTTACCTTCAGCAATGGTCGCATCTTATTACATTGTGCATTAGTTAGGTGTTTAAACCTTAGACATGATCACGCCATTTGATAAGTCACATCGTCGTTACCAATGTAAATGGTAATCATTCTATTAAAATGCTTTGCCTTGACATAAATTTCTCTACAAAATGGTTTTCCAACTATAACATCACCCATTCCTTCATCATAGTAAGCATCCATATTTTCCATAACCGCAAAATCAGTTACAACAAAAAGTTTCCAACGAAGATAGGTACATTAATAAAAGCTCCGACTACATTTTTTCTTTTAAATTTAACTTTTTCGTTCATTATAGAGTTATAAAAGCTTTTAGACATCACATTAATAGACAAAATTGGGAAAAAAATATGTTGATGTCTACATCATCAAGACACCAACTGATCTTACCATACTTAGCAGTTTCGCAGTTATAAACTTGACTGTTTCTAAGAGCCTTCTCAGTTTCGTACTGAACATAGTCGTCCAAGTCAATCCATGTCCTCCATTACCTGTATAGAATTGAAGACAAGACAAAAAATGTCAAATATACTAATATGCCTATTTCAGAAAATGAATACGCCGAAATTGAGTGAATGTCGAATACTCTAAAAAAATCTGGGAATGTTAATTAGGTTTTGAAAAAAATATACGCCGTATTCAAATTATGATACGCCGTATTGATTATTCGACTCAGCATACTTTAGAATTGTAAAAAAAAAAAAAAAAAAAAAAAAAAAAAAAAATAAAAAAAAAAAAAAATAAGAAACAATCAAACACACAAAAACACAGAATATGCAAAATAAACAAATGCAGATTAACTAACTAAATGCAAACTAATCTAAATTACACTAAATCTAAACTAAAAATACCGATAAACAAGAATTAAACAAACTCACTCCCCGGCAACAGTGCCAAAAACTTGATGTGATTGTCGTTGTGCAAGGTAATTATTATTGAGTTTTACTATTTTATATTATTCCGACCTTACCTATAAACAAAACACTGACAGGAAGTGTACCCGATCAGTTGTAGGTTCGTTGGTAAGTAGGGTGTCGATCACTAAGAGTGAGTGTTAACACTTAAATCTATCAGTATTTTAGTTATCTAAGTTAGTCCTAATTAATTCTATGTTATTCTATGTTAAACCTAAACTAACGCAAAAGAGGGGTTTTCAGCCTGAGAGACTGGTATGAGTTTGGGTTTACCTAATCTAAATAATGACAGTCAACACACACTAGTTGATAAACAAAAGATAAAGAAGCGGTCGAGCCTAATGTAAGGAAAATGTATTAGCCAGTTTAATATAATAAAACGCAGGTATTGTTTATGAGTGCAAAGGATTGTTTACCTTCGTTGGTGATAAATCATTCCCAAGGTTTAGGCGGGACTTCTCCTAAACTCTAGATTCAGCAATTCTGTCACAATTAACCAAACCCGCATAAAGTATTCACAGTCGATTATAATCTATCTAGGAGAGGATAATGGTGATAATATCAAAACCTAACTCATCGAGGCTTTACTAACTTATTGCTTAACGACAATTTATATACTAGTAGTCCACTGTCTAGATCTTCACCCAGGGAATCAAAACGTTATTTATAATCCTAGGTCACCTGCTAGTCTACCTATTCACTAAACCAAAGGTAAAGACAGGTCAATATTTGTGATCCTATTACTCTAGATATATAAACAGCTGCATGTAGTTCTATCCTGGACTCTAGCTAACGCGGTTTTATATTCCTAGATCTAGTTTCATGATAGTTTAAACACATGCTAAGCCCATAAACAGTAAAATAGATAAAAAAAATCAACACGCAACGAACAAGCAAACAATCAATATAAACAGAACCAAACATTAAATTATCATAAACATGGCTAATACCTAAAGGTATTAGCCGATAGTCATTGTAAACTTATACAAAATATCATAGACGAACGATTAAAGTAACAAAACCAAACGCGTATTTAGAGTATAGAGATTACAAGGGTTTTCCTATGGAATGGAGCACTTTGTCAGGACAACTTGCTTCTTAGATCATCTAAGAATCGACCTTAGTGGTTAAAAGCATTACCTAAAACAGTTTTTAGGGTTTGTAAATATAGAGTCTGTAAAACTGTCGATATGCCATCTTAAAAGGGTTTAATACCGAGTATTGGGGTAACTTGGCGTAGGCTCTACAAATAATATATTACAGAATATTCTTGGATCGTTCATGAATACGACGTATAAGGTCCTCAAGATACAACGTATTGATCTCTCTTCATCCTGGCTGTCTGTGAAGTTCGGGCACTGATACATCGTATCTACCTTGATGGTACGACAATATTCGATGTAAAACCAGTTGGTTATCTTTCATTGACCAAATTTTATATACGGCGTATCATTATGTGGATACGACGTATTCTCAAAGTCAGGAACTGTCATTTAGTTCCCTCCAGTCTGATACGACGTATAGGTCCTAAATGATACGGCTATGTTGTCAATCAGTATACAATCTTAACTCTTTGGTTTGTGCTCCAAAATGCGTGCCTTTTAGTAAACTTTCACTAAATCTCGATAATAACTGCACTAATCCATAAAGCAATTAAGTACCAATCATATATAAATAATGTAAAACTGAAATAAACGGGATAAATGATGCTATAAAACTAGAAGTTATATAATGTCATCACCAACGCAGGTTGTCCAAATCATCCTCTGGTACTTGGATTTGGGCTGCTCCAAGCACATGACCGATCAGCGCTCTTAGCTCATCAATTTTGTCAGCAAGTTTATAAGAACCATTAGATTTAAAAATGATCAAGTTCACAATTATGGGTATGGAGATTATCTGAAATGGAATGTTACAATTACCATGGTTTATTTATGTAAGGGGCTTGACCACAATTTATTTTCAGTGAGTCAATTCTATGACTTATCCTAAGTAAAATTAGAAAACACACCTCTTTTGTTTGTGATTTAGAGGGTGTTGATCTACTTACAGGCTCAAGGGGCACAAATCTGTACACACTTCCACTAGAAGATATGATGAAATCCTCTCTGGTGATATCTCCTTGTCCAAAGCTTCTTAAAACCAATCTTGGTTTATGAGCATCGAAGTTGTCTCACTAAACTTCAGTACTATTAATAACCTGATAAAGCAAGCTGTGTAAAAGGTTTACACAACTAAAATACGAAAAAGACCACTTGTGTTCTGCGTGTTCATTAGGGAAAAGCAAGAAACATACTCATAAACCCAAATATGAAAATCCATCCAAGAGAAACTATACCTATTGCACATGGATCTTTACGGTCCAATGCGTGTCGGGTGCATTAATGGGAAAAAATATATTTTAGTCATCGTTTGATTATACAGGTTCACATAGGTTAATTTTTTAAGATCAAAGGATGAAACTCCAGAGTTTATTATCATCAAACTTCATAGAAAAGACAAGTCGTCTCATTCACTGTCAGAAACCATTAAAAATATAATGGACACAGATTTGTGTAATCAGACGCTGAGAAGCTTTTTTGAAGATGTCGGAATTCTCACCTAAAACATCATCGCGCCAACTACACAACAGAAAACACATTTTCGAAATAAAACCGACTTAGTTCGGAGCTTCTTCGCACTTATGTTGATATTTTCCAATGTGGGCACCATTATAAACCGTGGGTAAAAAAAAAAAAAAAAAAAAAAAGAATCATGCAACAAGCTTCTTAACCCTGAACCAATCCCTGATCCGCAACGACACAATAAAACAGCAGTATAAGCTTTTACATGACAAAACCAGATTAAAGTATTTTTTATGTCTTTGGTGCCTTGTGCAACCCAACCTGTAACATCCGCAATTTTCAAATTAAAGGACTATTTTTACCCTTTGACTTTTTTAGGTCCGATTTGACTTTTTTGACTTTGACGTCTTATTATCGCATAAAAACGATTACCGCGTAACCGGTAAAATTTTCGGAACATATTTTAATAATAAATCATATTTATTATTACATTACCTCGATGTGCAAATTTATTTTAACTTATTTGACTTGAAAATGAAAAGATATATGTTATTTTTTAGTTGACTTATCAAAAACGACCCACTAGATCACGTTTTCACGACTCGGACTCTAAAGCAATTTGATGTAAAATGACATTCTGGACAACTTTTCAGTTTTACCCGAGAGCCGAAAACGAGCAGAAGATGACTAAAATACATCTCAAGGTTTTGAAAACTTCACACAACGCGTGCCGACATGAAAAAATAATTAAATTAATATTTAATTATCGCATTTTATAAATAAAGAATATTAATAAAATATTAAGGATTTTATTTTAAAAGCGTTTTGGTTAATAACGCAATATTCGAGATAAAATTTATTCTTTTCGAACAAGACATAACCGGGTTACCAAATAAATAACAAATATTTTTATAAATGTTATAAAAATAATTATGAAATACTATCAAGTAAATACTCATTTTTATCGGAAAAATGATTTGGAAAACAATGACGCAAGTTTCGTGTCTCGAATAATCCGTTAAGTACCTTAAACGAGTCCCGAACCATTATTTAACGAAAATTACATTTTTAGTCCTTCTACTAATATTTACACAACCAACCCCCATTTATCTTTGACTTGTCACTTTCTTTATAACTTTTATATATACATATAAAAGTTATTAGTTTTATTTCATTTTTTTTATATAAAAACACACACATACACCACCTTTCTCTCTCTCTCTCTCCCAATTATCCGGCCAACCTCCGGCCACCATCAGCCGTCGCCGGAAAACTTTTCCTGCGAGTTTTCCGGCCGAGTTCCGAAAGCCTCTGATAAGTGTAGAATACACATATCCGTTTGTACTTAAAATAACCCAATTAAACCCAAAACGGACCAAAAATGGCAAAAATATGCTTGTATTTTGTGTTTGGCGTGTGCGGTATGGATAAGTAAAATCCCAAGAAAAACAATCAAAAGGCGAGCAAGCACGGACACGAGAATCAAGAGTACAACACGAAGCCCGAAAAGTCCAAATCCTCAGTCAAAATCCGTCAAAGAAAAACCAATCATTGTCACAAAAAGTCAACAAAGCCCATTTCCTTTTATTATAAAACACAAGGACCAATCTTGCAAATCCCAAAAGTTATTTATAAACTTGAAAAAGGAAAAGAAAAGAAGTGACTGACAGTGGTAAAAATGCCAAACCTATAACATTTTAACTGTATAAAAAAATTGGCGCCAACCCTTTTTAGCTAATACGTCCGTCTCCCCTGTTTCACCAAAAAGGTACATCAAAGGGTTTTTCTAATTAAAGGTGCTTAGTTCAATTCATGAGCTCTCTACACAAATAAAGGGACAAATCTGACCTTTATCAAGGGATTACTTAACCTCTCCAATCAAAGCCACGTCAACAATGGTAATAGCACAAAATTAAGTGGTTTTATGCTGAAAACACTCACAAAAGGAAGCACAAACGTCAACATAATGGAATGACACGCTGGAAATCTTCAGGTGTCCACGGCTTGATCAAACGGCTACAAATGAAGCTCAAATGATTGAAGAAATGATTGGCCAAGATTGAAAGGTTGGAGAGCAAGGCAAGAGGCTAGAAGGATCCAAGGCAGCCTATAAATAGGACCTCACCTCTCACACACACGATATCTAGATCTATTATTAGTTTTTAATTTAGTATAGCTTAAATTTCAAATTCTTAGTTTTTTTAAAAAATTTTATTTTGGGATTTGTATTATTTTTTTTTTTTTAGTTTTAATCTTGTAATTTTCCTTTAAAAGTATTGTAAGCAAGTTTTCTTTTAATGAAATTCAGTTTTTCTTAATCTCTCAAAGTTCCTTTTTCATAAACTCTCTTAATAAGCTAAGTCGTCTAAATAAGCTATTAAGCTCATTTAAAGCTCTTTCAGTCTATAAGCTGAAATAGAGCTATTTGAATTCAGTATTAATCTTACCTAAACCTTAAATCAGTTTAATCTATCATGGATCTAATTGGATATGAGCTTTTTGGAAGGGGATCTTAACTTGGAAGAGATCCCAAGGACTTTACCCTAGCTTATCTAATAAGCTAGGGAGCTTGTAGCTGCCTTTATTGGTCCTCTTGTTTAGCTAGAGGGAGTGTAAGTTTTCTTCTTCATATATCCTTATCCTAGTTTAAATAATGATATCATTGCTTTCTATATTTAGATCTGCTTATTTGCTTATTCTCTTTGCTTATTAGTGCCTATTTAAGCTTTATCTAGCTAAATCATCTTAGTTGTTTATCTGTCTTCAATTTCTTATTTAAATCAAGATTTTCATATTAATGGTCTTAAAACCTCTATAAAAAAACAAATATAGAAAGTAACGTAAGTCTTAGATTATTCTATTTAAATATCTTATGTCTTTAAATTCTAGCTTATATAGTAGTTAAAGTGCTTATTAGTTTTAGAACTGCTTATTTGCTTATATTGTTACTTATTATTGCTTATTTGTATTTCATTTAGCTTTATAGTCATAATTGTTCATCTGATTTTAGTGGTAATAGCTTAGATCATAGTTTTTTATTAAATTTGTCATATAAATCTAAAAAAAATCAAAAATAGTATAGATTAGCTTAATCTTAGATTATAGCTTAATACAGTTGTTGATTCATGTTTGTTAGGGTAGATTTAAGCTAGTTTTTATCTGGTAGATAATACTTATTAATTAGATTTGCATTTCAAAGCTTTACTCAAACATGTCATCACTTTAAAGGAGTGTTTGGGTTTAGCTACTTTGACCTCAAAAAGTCAAAGTGAGCTCTTGAAATTAGTTAAGTCAGATTCATTCTACCTTATAATCATTAGGAGAGGCAATTTTAAAGATTAGTTTGAAAAAAATCAATAAGTTTGGGCTTATTTCATCTTTTCAGCACCAGGGCACTTTATATCTTTCTTTTAGCTATTGAATATTTGATCTAAGCCTTTAAGGGTTTAGATCTTGCTTGTTTTTTGTTTGCACACTTACAATAAGTGTGTTGAAAGTAGTAGTAACCTTTAGGAGAGCCTGCACAAGTGTGTGCTTGGTTTACCAATTGCACCAGCAGTACTAACATTAGTTAGTACTGCTGATTCTTAAGCCCCAAACTAAGCTAGCATATTAGGTATTAATAGCTTATTTTTTTAGCATTTTAAGGTCTAGTTATAGCTTAATATAGAATAAGTCTTTAATTTTAGGTTTCTAGCTTATTTTCTAGCTTAAATTTTGCTGTCAAAAAGTCACCTAAAAACCTCAAAAGCCATAAACAGTAGGAACTTAGTAGAGTCTAAATTTATTAAATTAGCTTATGAGTCTAAGTTTTATAGGTTATATAGATGGATTTTAAGTAGTCTAATAAGTCCTTAAAGTTTTAGAGTCTAGTTTAGCTTTTTAAAGTTTTTAGCTTACTTGTCTTTTGTGCTAATTTGCTTATTTCCTGAGTTTGCTTAGTTCATGCTTAATTTCAGTAGCTTAAGAGGACCTCTAGCTTAGATTTCTTTGCATTTTTGGATTAAGCACATTATAAGCTTCCTAGAACTCTTTTCCTTTTAAATTTTGAGCTTAATTTGAGCTTGTTATAAGCTCTTAAGTGAAAATAAGCTCAAAATCCTTCTTACTGAAACAACTTATTAATAAGCTGTTTTAGAGCTTATTACTTAGTTTCAGTTAAAGTTCCTTTTGTTAAAATAGCTCATTTTAATCTCCTTTTTAATTTCTAGTATTTAGTTTTTCATAAAAAGTAAAAAAAAA
>BQNB010130221.1:0-18979 GCA_026074375.1 Tanacetum coccineum | reverse complement strand
GTTTTGATGACATGTAAAGCAATAAACACACACAAGAAGACAAACAAACGATAGAGAAGCGGTCGAGAACTAATGTAAGGAGAACGCATCAACCATAAATAATTCGATAAAATGCAGGTTTGTTTATTTAGTGCAATGATTTTCTTATCTCGAATGGGCATATCATTCCTAGACTTAGGCGGTACTTCTTCCTAAGACCTAGACACGCTAATCCTGTCACAATTAGACGCATTCGTATAAAGCAGGCATTTGTTGATTATAATCTATCTTAAGAGATTAGTAATGGTGCTCTTACTAAACCCTAGCTCATGGAGACATTACCCACTTACTGCTTAACGGCTCTTTATATACTAGTAGTCCACTATCCGAGTCCTTACCAGTTGATTAAAACATACTCGTTGGTACTAAGGTCACCTTATGGCTCAACTAAGCTCACAATCAAAGGGCAAAGATATGTCAATATTTGTGATCTTATGATTCTAGATATATAAATTACAATATGGAGAGCTATCCCGAACTCTTAGCCTACGCCCAAACAACACCGAAGTTGCAGCGCATTAAATATGTAGGACTGAACCCAGTTGAATGATAGGTCGCATACTTAAGCACGTAAACAAATATAAATTGATAAACATAAACAACAATAAACGATAAATTAAGCAATCAAAATAAACAAACTAAACATTAGATCTTCATAAACATGGTTGATACCTAAAGGTATCAGCCGATAGTCATTGTGAAAATACACACAGTTTGATATATGAACGATTAAAATAAAGAAACCTTAATCGAACGTGTATTCGGTTGCGCAAAGATTACAAGATTTTTCCTATGATCTTGAGGCTCTTTTCTGACCTTCTAGGCTCCTTTATTTGTCTCTTGGTCAACTTGGTGGTTTAGGGATTCACTTGCATACCTGAAACTGAGTTTAGGGTTGTCTATTTATAAGGTCTGGAAGTCAGTTCGATACGTCGCATCGAGCAATGTGGGATACGGCGTATTGGGGATTTCTTGGAGTAAGGACCACGTTTGATATCTTCCATAATATTTTATTACTATATTGTGAATACGGTGTATTGATGTCTCCTGGATACGGCGTATTGGGTCTCCAATCCTTCGTGGTTATTTGTGAAGTGTAGGCACGGATACGCCGTATCTTCTTGTTGGATACGGCGTATTGAGGTAAAATCGGTTGGTTCTTCTTCATTGACCAAAGAATTATATACGGCATATCGTTAATGTGGATACGGCGTATTCTTCAAAGTCAGGCAATGGTCTTTTGATTCGTCAAAGGCTTGGATACGTCGTATAGGTCTAGAATAATATTGCGTATTGGCTGTCAGATCAGTAGACTTTCTCGAACTCTTCGTTTATGCTCCAAAATGCGTGCCTTTTAGCAAAATTTCACCAAGTACTCCATAATTACTGCAATTCTCAAAAACAAATGATTAAGTAACAATTCTTTGCAATAATCATACAAAATGGGTTAATTACATGGGATAAAGGATGCTATAAAATAGACGTTATGTGATGTCATCACGCCCACGGGGATGAGGAGAGTTAGGACATGTTAAATATGGGTACGTATATGCTATTTTGTTTCTTGAAGTATATTTTGGCAACCCGTATATAAAAAAATTTAAACCGTACATTTAGAACATGTTATCTAAATATTTATTGACTTGTATCTTGCAGATATTACAAGTTTTGTGGCTAGGAAGCCCGTTTTATAGACTATATTATGTTTATTCGGATTTTGGTCGTATTTAGCTTATTTATATGAAATGTGTTGATCTGGTATAATGTTTTGTGTTTTAGTACAAGTTGTAATGTATTTGGGTAGATTATATATTGGTAGATACAGGTTTGTTTATTGGTATATTTTTTTCTAGAAAAATTCCAAAAAAATCCGAAAACCTGCTGTAATACAGCCTGCACAAAAAAACTGTAGTATTTTCCCCGACGACATGTCGCCATGGATAGTATAATAAAAATAGTAGGGGATTGTCTGGCCAGGTTTAACTGGTCAACTATGCAAACCATATTCCCCGGCGACATGTCGCCGGGGATAGTGTTGACTGGTCAACAATGTAAACCATATTCTCTGGCGACATGTCGCCGGGTATAGTTTTGGATTAATTAATTAACTCAAATTAATGACAAAACTATTTCCGAAGACATGTCGTCGGGGAAAATCTTTGACGACCCAACGGCGTCGTTGACTGAAAACAGTGTGGGCCCATCGTTGTCGCTGGGAAAAATAGCCAGGGATTGAATCCCCTTTGCGACTTCCCCGACATGTATTCCTTTACGACATGTCCACGGGGATAGTATTCCCCGGCGACATGTCACCGGGGATACAAGCGAATGTTTGTTGTGATTATGGGTTGGTTAATCCCACGCTATGTTAAAGCGTAAGTTAACGACGCCCAGCAAAAATGTTAAGCATACCAATCACAACCATACGCAATGAATACTCACCTAATCAATTACCTAAGATTTAGGGTTCATTAATTAGTCACATTTTAATTGATGTCTAGCTAAAATACGGATTATAGCTAGTCTACCTAACGCACACACCGCTAGCAAGAAATAATATATCAAGTATTAAAACTAGGTTTCATGCAATGCTAATTAAACACTAATTAATTTAGCCTATCATGTTACCAATAAACAAAGATAAACACATGATCAAACAAGAATAATAAATCATAACTAAATGATTAATGATATTGATACTTAACTCAATGATACATGTGAGTTCTTGGGGGAAAAGAGCAAAAAAAGTACTTAAACGACTAGGGTTCAACTCCCATAGACTCCTCTAAAGGTCCACACGAAATTATGAAAACAAGGCAAAAATATATATAGATTTTTTTTGGTAAAGGGTTTCCCCGGCCTTCGGTAAGGATGACCTTCAGCGAGGATGGCTTGAGTGCCATTGCTACTAAACTGGGTACACCTCTAATGCTTGACTCTTATACATCTTATATGTGCATGCAATCTTAGGGTAGGTCAAGCCGATGTGGAGTTGAAAGATAACATTATCGTAGCTATGCCTAAAATTACTAGGGAGGGCCATTATACATGTAATGTCCGTGTTGAGTATGAGTGAAAACCTCCTAGGTGTTCGTCTTGTAAGGTTTTTGGACATATTCATGAGGAATGTCCGAAGAATACAGGTGCTAGTGAGAAGAAGACTGTGAAGAAGCCTAGTCAATCTTCTCGAGGTGTTTCGGGTGGTCCGAAAATGGGTTTTAAACCTCAGAAAGAATATCGACCTGTTCCCAAAAAGTCTACTGCTAGTTCTAGTGGTAATAAGAAGAAAGGTGTGGAATCCACTATTGAGGTTAGTAATTCAAATCCATTTGATATTCTTAATTCGGTCAATAATGATGTGTAGTTTGGTACCAATGGGAGGACTACTAATTTGGTAAATAACGGGGCTACTTCAAGTGGATCCTCTTTTATGAATGTCGATAATAGTAGTTGTACTACTCTTATTATTGATAAAATCGGGAAGTTTGAAGATTTACTTACTAGTGGGCAAGCTATTCTTGTGGATAAAGCTGGTAATCCTTTGAAGAAGGTAGAGTTTCCGGGTGAATATGATAGTGATGATGAGGTTGCATCAGTTGATAATGATATGGCTCGTTCTATGGCATCTGAAAGGGTAGGCTTTGGCACTCAAAGTTTACTGGAACAATGGAGGGATTCGTATGGTAATAATGGCTATGATGATGACCCATACGATGATGATATGTACGAAGGTCAGTATCTTTCTTATGAGCTTCAAGCTATATGCGATAATCTGGATATCCGTGTTCGAGGTCGCAAGAAGAAATAAATTTATGTTTCTTTTGTGTACCTTCCTTTTAGGAAGTAGTTTTGCCCATGTAACGGGCGAAGATGTGGGACTCACCCTCATCCCTTGTACTTAAATGTTTTTTGGCGTAATAAAAAATATATGTATATAGATAATACACTCTAACGACGTCAAGCAGAGATGGTGTCGCCGTCATCAATTAAGGTTTTTCTCAACCGCCTCATTCTGACGTCGTCAAGCTTTAGGTTGTGACGACGTCACTTGGAGGGTCTGATGCCGTCACGTAGGCCATTGGAGGAACGTGAAACATCAAAGCTGCATTTATTTTTTCACTTTCTGGGCACATCCACTAAAGGCGTCAGGATGTCGATCACGATCCTAATTCTTGTGTACTTTCTTCGAATCTTCACCAAATCAAGCTCAAGTTACGTGTATTTCTTTCATAAGCTTTCCAAGTACCTAAAACACTAAAATAATCGATTTAGGGCAATAAACGAACATATTTGTATGATTTTAAAGGTTAAATGATGCCAGGAGTGCTTAGATAAAGTCGTTAGTATTTATGTTTTCTATTTCTCATTTTTGTTATTCTTAACAATTAGTTAAGATTTGTTTCCTAATCTATAAAGTCTAAAACAAGAAAAGATATGTATCTTCCTCTCAAAAGAATTACATATATTCTCCTTTAAATAGATATAAAGTCTAAAACAAGAAAAGATATGTATGTTCCTCTCAAAGGAATTACATATCTTCTCCTTTAAATATAGGTGTTAGGGTTACGATTCCAACAACTTTTGATTATTACTCATTATCAATAAAAAATGATCATCCTTAGGGATTTTGATTTAATTTAGTTCTTTTATATCCGTGTGTTTAAGTTGTTCAGTTATATCGTTTGGACATCATTTGGCATTAGAGACTTAGGTATGAATGGTTGATCAAAAACCTCGTGGACGTGGAAGAGGCCGTGGTCCGATTACTCATCGTAGTGCTCGTGCCATGGGGGCTGGTCACTTCAATGACGGGATCGATGCACGTGATTTGCGTGATATTGAAATTGAACACTTACAACAACGGGTACAAGAACTCGTGCTCCAACAAGAAATCATGCAGGACTCGCCGACAGAAGAGATCTTATCGAATCCGAGTGTTTGAAAAAACGGAGATGATGAATTCAATCCTTTTGGCGGACTTCATCAAGGACCTCGCGATGGGAAATTCCGTAATGATCCATTACGAGGTATAGGCATGAAGGTTGAGATTCCTAAATTTGCAGGCAAGTCTCATCCTGATGATTTTGATTGAGTGGCTGAGTACGGTTGAAAGGATCTTTGATTTAATAGAGATACCTGATCATTTAAAAGTCAAGTTGGTTGCCATTTGGTTGAGGAAACACGCCTCACTTTGGTGGGATCATGTGAAGAAACAACGAAAAATGAGGGAAAATCAAGCTCGTTTTTTTCGCTCATGAATAACGAAAAATATTTATAACAAATACGCGCACTTTAAAATGTCCCGCCGCAATGCATGATAGCCTATACGCTCGTTGTATCACATAATAACATATATTTTTTATGAGGTTAACTTAAAATAATGGTCTCAAATTTTAGGTGGGAATATTATTAAGGCAAGTAATTTAATAACTTGGCATGTATATAATATGGGTTTATAACTGATTTTTAAGGTAACATTTTTTGAATTTGTAAATGGGAAATTATACTACATATATAAAGAGCAAAAATTGGTTTGCGTGCCAATTTTAATGCTCCTCCATTTAATGCTCCGGTTGACCCGACTGTTTTCAGCGGGTTCCGGCGGGTTGACCCTGTCCGACCCTTTTTTTTTAATTACGAAATAGCCTTCGGATATTTACAAAATACCCTTTGCACTATGTGTAAAATTATGAAAAACTATCCTTTTTTTAAATTACGAAATAGCCTTCCGGTTATTTACAAAATACGCCTTGCACTATGCGTAACATTACGAAAAACTACCCTCATTTTAAGAAAAGAAACCCTTGCACCGAGGCGAAGCGCGGTTTAAAAACCTCGTTTATGTTATAAAAAGGTATTGTGGGGTTTACACATTATTAATTTTTAATATTTTTAAGTTTAAAGCAAAATAATGTTTGTTTTCTTCATTAATATCTGAGTAAACTGCAAAAATCATCCCTGTGGTTTGTAGTTTGTGGCACTAATCATCCCTAGCCGATACTATTGGCACTAATCATCCCTGAGTGGCTAAATATCCGGCAAAAATCATCCTTATTGGGGATGCCAATAGTATCGACTAGGGATGATTAGTGCCACAAACTACAAACCACGGGGATGATTTTTGCAGTTTACTCTTAATATCTAATGCAGTAGAGATTATCTTCCTTAATTGACTAACGTCACAAGTTTTATTCGCAAAATGCCAAGAATGTGTTAGTTAATCTATTTTTATTAACTCATAAAGCCATTACAAATATTCAATTTCACAATATATACAGATGTTTGCCACACATACCTGTAGTAATATATAATTAAAAATTTGAGTCCATTGAATAACATTGAACTTCTTCAGTTTTACAAAATCTAGTTTACAATTTTTTATTACACATTCTAGTACACCAACTTTATTAAGATAATAATGTAAATATAAATGGATAATTTGTCACGTCATGAATGTATACATTTTTGCATTTACTAAAATAAATTAAATATCTTTAATTCTGTCTCTAATTTTCAACGAACACATAAGCACACACAAATCAATCCTGGTATTCTTTGTTGGACACAAGCTCTTTTTATTTTCAACCTTCATTATATTAACCAATTTATGAAGTTGATGAATCTCAATCTTTTTCTTCAATTCTAATCAAACCATAAATTGCGATTTTATAACCCATCTAAATTCAAATAACGAGATCAGAAATGGGAATAGGAACTAATTCGATTACCCATTTTTTCTTTCATCTTTCTAGAAGGGGTGTAGATAGTGGACAAACGAGTCTTGCATTTCTCATCGAACAAATACATAAAAAGAAGGCAAATTTCTTAAAAGAAACCAAATGACATAAGGTGGTAAAACATTTTTGAGTCAAAATAGCCGGACGACTTAAGCAGATTTCGCCATGTGTCCATTTTTTTTAGTAATTAAGTACAAAATCTACTTATGTCGCCTAGTGCTTAGAGGGCGACTTGTACTTAAATAATAAAAAATAGACAATTGTTAAATTCTTTTTAAGTTTCCCAGACGCCCCAAGATATTTTAGCTCAAAAATGTTTTTTGACCTACATATAGAAACACCTTATGACATTTGGTCTCTTTTGGGAATTTTCCCTAAAAAGAATCATACTGAAAAAGCTCATAACCAAGTCCTTATCTCGTAGAGCTATGTATTGTAATTGATCTGAATATGTCCGGAGTAAGCCCGCCTTAGACGCAAGTAAAGTTGGTGACTCGTATGGTGGGCAACTATCTCCTGCGGTTCGAAGTGCGCTCAACTGTTAGTTAGCATCCCTTGGTGTTAGGATGAACCATTTGATATGGCGGGTTGCAACATTGAAGTTTTACATTCCTCATAGGCAGAGTACTTAACCATTATAGTGTAGTATAGGCAAGATCGGAAGGGGAGGGGTTTGATTGTTCTCTAGGGGAATATTGAGATAGGTTCGAAATGTATGTCGCCTAAATCTGAGGATCGAGAAAAGATTATTTTCGTGTTTTATATTTTTTTAGAAAGCGATTAAATCAATATGTTTGGGAGACGGGTTTGAACTAACTAATGACTACTCTTAATTTGCAAGAAAAGTAAAATTGATGGGAACTCGTATAGGGTAAAACATGTGTTCACTTAAGATGCACTACTTTTAATCTATCGATTGTCACACCCTTGCTAGTGTAATATGAAATATTCCTATTTTGATTAAAGGTTGGTTAATCCCACGTCTATGTGAAAGCCTAAGTGAATAACGCCTAAAAGAATCTCTAGATCACCCAATAACAATCACAGACAATAAATACTCACCTAATCAATTACCTAAAATGCATGGTTCATTAATTAGTTAGATTTTAATTGACGTCTAGCTAAGGTACATATTATAGCTAGTTTTCAATCACCTAACGCACACACCACCAGCAATAAATAATAGATCAAGTATTATAACAACGTTGCATGCAATCCTAAGTAAACACTAATTGAGATAGTTTGGCATGTTAACAATAAGCAAAGATAAACACATAATCAAACAAAAATAATAATTCGCAATTGAATGATTAATGATATTGATACTTAACTCAATGATGCATGTGAGTTCTTGGGGGTAAAAAAGAGCATAAAAAGCCATTAAAAACGACTAGGATTCAGCTCCCAAAGACTCCTTTAAAGTTTCACACGAAATTATGAAAACAATGCGAAAATATATATAGATAATACACTCTGATGGTGTCAAACATATTGGGAAGTGTTCATATCATAGTAAATAATTATACAGTGGGAGACACGTGAGCCTATGGGGTCACACACCTATACACCGAGATACTACCATTTATAATGTAATTAATATATTTATATTGACTAAATTAATTATATTAGTAATTATTTCACGAAACGGTTAACTGTCGTTAAATAATCCGTTAGACGCATTGTTTAACAAAAGGCTAATTTATTATATGTGTAATGCACATGTTAATTAACCAACTCCAAAAGCAATATGGATAGCCCATATTGACCTAGGGTAAAAGAAAAGGAAAGAAAATAAACTTGTTTCCTAAGTTGTTTGTATTGTACTAGGTTAGTCTTAAACATAACCTATAGATACAAAATCTTAGGAAACAAATCTTGATCTTTTCTCTCCTCCCTTAAACCTTAAAAAATGATCGGCCCTTATACCCTTTAGGGTTATTTGACCAATTTCCAAGAAACAACAAACCGTGAGTTTCGTTGTTCGATCGTGAATCAAGAAGTAGCATTTGAGTAGCATTCAATGACATGTATTATTATAGTAACTTAAGGTTTTATTTCGTGGGGTTTTAAGAAGAACAAATCGTTCCAGCTCCGTTTGATCAAACGAATTCAAGAACAAGAGGTTAGTAAATAATTTATTTATATGTTAATCCATGTACATCATATGGGATCCCTTTGGGACATTTTCTACTGCTTAACTCGTGTTAATTAATGTTATTAATTAGTAAATCTCAACAATGACATCACGAGTCATCGTATGATGTTATGGGTTACATATATATATGTACATTGGGAAGTGATATGCACACCACACAAAGTGATGTGTACACCACAAAATCACATGTGTGATGCATATGGTACAACACCACATATGCATTTTTGTGGTGTACACATCACTTTATGTGGTGTGCATATCAACTCCCTTTGACGTAAACACATTTTTTTGTTATTTTCTTTAACATGTTATTTAAACAACCCTTATGGATATTTTTCTGTGATAAATTCGACCCTAATAGGTCTTAAAAACGTTTCTTGAAAACCCTAGGTCGTAGGTTTACATATACAAAGCGAGGGGTTTTTAATTGTTACAAAATTTTCGTAAATTAGCTTGTTTGTTATATTAATTGAAATCCATGATAAATACATGCATATTTATCATGGATGGCAATCCAACCTCTTGTCTTAATCATATTATTAATGGGTTAATAGGTTAGACATGCAAAACCGATTAATGCCCTAGTTTTGTATGCTTGTGTGGTTTACTTTTGTTTGATGTTTGCTTGACCTAGCTGCACTAAAAAATTTATTTTCATCACTCGGAATCAAATTAGACCTTGAATTTTTTTGAGGGATTCACAACTCAGTAGGATACAACTTTGTAGTTTATTGCTAAGAATGGGAAAGACTCTTTCCTAGTTTGATCGGGCCCTAAAGTGAATAAAATTTTGAAATTAGCAAACTGAATTTTTACAACGTTTGGTTTCCACTTGCTTTCAGTAGGTCTAAAAGCAAGTTGGAGTCCTATTTTTTGCTTAACGGATTATCCCTTAGATGACCTCTTGGGTTTTCATGATGGCTTATGGACCCGATTATAGGAATTCATCGGTTAAGGTTTTGCATGTCATGATTTGATTATTATGTTTGTTAATTTAAGATTCATTTATTTTGCATTTTATTTTCCTTGTGGCTTGTGAAATTTTCAAATTATATGGAACTAAGATTATCGAAATGAGGTTTACAAATAAACTAATGTCTTGCATTGTTTTAAACGCATTGGGTTTGGTATTATACAATAATTTGTTCTCGCAAAAAACATGCAAGTACAATGGTTTATTAAACATTTTATCAATTAGAGTTATGCACCATTTATATTAATGATTGAATCACTTGGTTTTTAACCAAGATGGTCTAGGCTTTGATTATTCTTTAATCTTTTTCCATGACAAAACATGTCTTTGAACTCTTTTTGTTAACGATTAAAATACTTGAGCTGTATAACTCTTGAGGGTGTCAATAGGGTTTCAATAATCTTTAATGTTTTCCCGTGATAAAATGTGAACCTACTCTGATTTTCTAATCGTTAAAAGGTTAATCATATATCGTCCTTAATTTTATATCCACTTGGTTGCTTATAAAATAAAAAGGACATTTTGACATATTAAAATTAAAACAATGAGAAAAATGTTTTAAAATTGTGATACAAAGATGTATGCATGCTTCTTCGTACCTTTTTGATACACTTGTTTTATCAAAATCTATATATACCATAGAAATCTAAGTCTTGCCATCCAATTGTGAGGACACTTGTAATTGCCTTTTACTTTGCGTGAGACACGAGTGAATTGCAACCCAAGGTGAATATGAGACCTAGTGTGATCTTCACACGTTCTCAAATTGGATGACTTAATCGAGTTAAGCGGTGAGAACCTTAGTCGAAGGCAAATATAGGACTAAACATGCCAAACATGACACTACACTAGTTGCTTAGTGCCACGGGTCCCATAAACTAAGAGTCGCACCCGTGATGCAATTACCGCTCGTCGCTTACCTATTGGATTCACCATTGCTAGTAGATCAACTGATGTGACGATGTAAGTTCAAGTAAGATCTAAGCCTTTTAAAATGAATTGTTATATTAGAACGTATGTAGTAAACTTTTTAAATAGATCAATTATCGAAAAATACTAAATTTAATTTTGTAAATTCTTTTAATAGTATTAATGCAAGATAAACCGTAAACAAAATTTTGTTCATTTATTTAATAAGACAAACTGAGTCTCATTACCTTGTAAAAAAGAGAGAGATTCATTCCTATCATTTTTCCTTGCTCGAGAAAGCAATAATACGATGATTAAATCACCCAAATGCTAATCGAACTTATTGTAAACTTACACGGTAAGTAGATTGCACAACTTATTCTTTCAAGTTGACTTCATTACCCTTTCCTGATGCCCATGACGCTAAGATTACATAGTTAGTGTATCCCAACGCACATGAAGCTAGACTATGAGCTACCATATTCATGTCCCTTCTTACAAACAATAATTCACAAATATTAAAAGCACGCGAGTTTGATAGACTATCCGAAAACATAGTCGTGATTTGAAGGGGTATAAACTAGTTACGCAGTGTGATGACCAAACATAATGAATTTGATTCGAAAACCACATAGTAAGCTCTACTTCCAACATGTATACTAGCCCAACATATAGCTTTTGCTTCGGCCTCTAACTGATAATCCGTGTAGCATTGTGACTTAGCTCCTGATATTAAAACTTCTTCGATGCAATTACTAGCTACAAAACCCAAACCCACTTTTTCATTCTTTTGGCCAAGTTGCGTCACAATTAAACTTAATCTCGTTAACTTGTGGCCTCTTCCACACACCCACATATGTAGTTTGTGTCGCTCCAACCCCTCCAAGACTTCCCGCTTATTTGCATTGGAGTAATCTAATAGCATTTGTTTCACTATAACTTCCACGCCAGCTTCCCTTTTGTCAAATTGGCTATGAAAATGCTTATTACGTCTTGTCCGCAATTCTCAAAGAATTATCATAAAAATATCCCAACATGTAGGAAAAGTGTCCAAAATCACTCAACAAAAATCCTAGCCCCACGTGTATCATATACCTTTCCAAAACTACAACGCACTACAAGAATTAGGCCCTTTAGCGACGACTGTTGTGGCTAAAAGCCAAAAAGTCGTAGCTAAAAACCTTTAGCCACAACATGTCATGGCTAAAAGATCATAGCTCAAGCCTCGTAGCTAAAGACTTTTAGCCACGACTCAGTCATACCTTTAGCCACAACCACTTTTAGCCACGTACGCAAACTATTATTTGCAGCAAATGTGGTGGCTAGAACTTTCTGAAAAATATAACATAAAAACATCTATTAAAAAGGAAACCTCTTGTTGTCCGGAAAGCGGATTGATATTGCTGCGAGGAGATTATGTAATGAGTAGTTAATCACAGTATGATTCAAACTTAAACAACACTGATATTATTTGCCTTATAAAATAGATGTATTGGGAATGCTCAAATCGTAATCCATAATTATACGACTAGGAATACGTGAGCCTATTGAGGGCGCAAACATATACACTGAGAGAACGTTTTATTAATATGATTAATGTAATTATAGTAGATATATTAATTATATTTTGTAAATCATGAAATAACTAAACAGTTGTTAATTATACCGTTAGACGTAGGGGTGAGCAAAACGGACCGTCGACCGATGGGACCGGACCGAACGTATTTCGGTCCTCGGTCCATGCTTTTCATTACATTCGTTCTTCGGTCTCGTCCGGTCTTACAAAAAACCCGGCGATTACGCCTTGTAGGACCGGACCTGACCAGACCATTTCGGTCAGGTCTTTGGTCCGGCGTTTGGGACCAATTCGGTCCTCGGTCCGGTCCGGTCCTTGGACCGTGCTCACCCCTAGTTAGACGTTATAACTAACTAATAAACGATTATTAACAAGTAAGGGACTTGTAATTGCAAAACCGAAACTCATGAGGTGTTTTGATATGATACATGGTCCAAGTCTCATGCACATGTTAAGACCATATCCTAAGCAGTTAATTGCTATCTTCACTATCTCAATAAGCAGTCACGTGTAACTTTGAATTAGTCATTTCCATGCAGTTAATATCACATTCCCATGTTTCCCTTATTGTTCCTAGTTTATAGGATAGTAGCGAGTACATGTTCTATTTTTCTATAAATATGTAATTTGTATGTTTCAAACGCAGAGAAGAAAAAATGAATAAGAAAAGTTAGTAGTTTTAGTAGTATTAGTATTCTCTTCTTAATCTTTTGCTTGGAGATTGACTGCCTCAAGTAGTCCTTATCAATTTGGTGCTTTCATTCATCTTACTCATGCCTCCAATTGACGACGCCAAGTTGGCTGAAACCATGGCCAAGTATTATCCTGACCTTGTATGCAAGTATTATCCCAACCACCGTTCGTATACTCCACCACCAACATTAAAACCATTACGCCTCCAAGAATCCATGGTTAACTTGGCCGATTCCATGGCTAAGCTTGAAATCGCTGTGAAATGTCTCGCCGCCTCTACCGCCAACCTTGTTTCAATCACTTCCCAAGCCACCTTCACTACAAACGAGTCCAATACCCGACTCGAAACAACCTTACAGAAACTTATTTGCCAACCCACCATCACAAAAAATGAGTCCGATGATTCCACCTCCAACACCAACACCGACATCATTGAGACCACAACCGAGGTCCTCACCCAAACATCATCTCTCGCTACCAATATTAATAAACACAACAACACTATGGCTAACTTGGTCACCGACTCTGCTTCTTCTATCGCCAAGATCGAAACCGAGGTTGACACACACATTCCCCTTTCCCCTTTGTTCGGTTTGCATTCCAACCCAACTCACAAGAAACCAAAACTTCCAAATGATATATTTTTTTCCCACCTCCCCCCCCCCTTTTTCTTTTTCTTTGTTTTTTTTACCCCCCTAAACCCTTCCTTTTAACAAGAAACAAAAAACTTCCAAATGATATAACCATCTTGCATCGAAACACCCTTAATGAGACTTATGGTCGTGCCCCCCTCATCGCGCGCATGTTAGCCATATTCCGTTGTGTCGAGACGTTTCCTCCCGGTCACCAATGTTCCCCACCCAAGTTTGTTATTCTCCAATCCAAAGACGAACCACCCTGGGAGCCACATAATCTGAAGTACATAACCATGAGCCTTGAGGACAAGGCTCGTTTTCAGGCGCGGAGTATTGATATGATACATGGTCCAAGTCTCATGCACATGTTAAGACCATATCCTACAGATTAACTGCTATCTCCACTATCTCCAATAAGTAATCGCGTTTAACTTTGAATTAGTCATTTCCATGCAGTTAATATCACATTCCCATGTTTCCCTTATTGTTCCTAGTTTATAGGATAGTAGCGAGTACATGTTCTATTTTTCTATAAATATGTAATTTGTATGTTTCAAACACAGAGAAGAAAAAATGAATAAGAAAAGTTAGTAGTTTTAGTAGTATTAGTATTCTCTTCTTAATCTTTTGCTTGGAGATTGACTGCCTCAAGTAGTCCTTATCAATTTAAAATTGATATGGACCGATTATAGATGGTCAATCTCCCAAGAACAAGATAAGAAGACGAGATGATAAGGCCCTTAGAGCGGGCAAGACTCCAAAAAAACAAGAGAAGAAACTAGACTTAAAACAATATTCTTTTCATAACCATTTCATAGAAACAAACTACATTTAAATACTTCAAAAACACTAACTGCCACTAGCCTAGTATTTAGGAACAGTTCTGGAAAACATGGACTCAAAATGAAACGTGAATTCTAATACAATGTGGCTATAACCACTTCTTCAATTCCTAAATACATGCATGCAAAAATGGAGATCATGGGCACATTGTATCAACATCCGGTGAAGACTTGTTCCTTAACTCATCATGCACGTATCAATACTCCCAGTCTTAAAATGAGTCTTGTCCTCAAGACTCATGGTTTCATAGTGCCGGTCGTGTGGCTCCCAAGGAGGGTCGAGTTTGGGTTCAAGAAAAACAAATTTTGGTGGATGGCATTGACCACTGATAGGAAATAGTTCCAAGCAACCAAATATGGGTAACTTGTAATCAATGAAAGTGGCAACCCCATAAGTCTCATGAATGGTGGTTTGAGGGAAGATAGTTATATAGTTTCGAAGTTTTGATGTTTTGTGACTCGGGTTGGCAGGCAAACCGGACAGCGGGGAAAACGGAATTTGTGCGAAAACCTCATTTTGTACAGTGGGGTCGGTAAGCAACTTAAGGATGGTGTTGTCGGGCTTATTGATTTTAGTAACGAGAGAGGATGTGTCGGTGACGACATGAGTGGTTTTGGTCTCGGTGATGTTGGTGTTGGTGTCGATGGTGGAATCATTAGGCTCCTTTTTAGGGATGGTGGTTTGCCAGTTGAGTTTCTCGAATGTGGTTTCGAGTCGGGCATTTGATGAGGAAACGATATCAAGCCATTGAGCGGCTTGATCGACAATAGTCGCCATCATTTCTTCTAGATGTCGTGGGTAACGTTTCGGAGGCATGAGTAAGATGAATGAAAGCACCAAATTGATATGGACCGATTATAGATGGTCAATCTCTCAAGAACAAGATAAGAAGACGAGATGATAAGGCCCTTAGAGCGGGCAAGACTCCAAAAAAACAAGAGAAGAAACTAGACTTAAAACAATATTCTTTTCATAACCATTTCATAGAAACAAACTACATTTAAATACTTCAAAAACACTAACTGCCACTAGCCTAGTATTTAGGAGCAGTTCTGGAAAACATGGACTCAAAATGAAACGTGAATTCTAATACAATGTGGCTATAACCACTTCTTCAATTCCTAAATACATGCATGCAAAAATGGAGATCATGGGCACATTGTATCAACATCCGGTGAAGACTTGTTCCTTAACTCATCATGCACGTATCATGTTTGGTTGAGGCCGATCGAAACAAGGAAAGAAGAGAGGGGATACGAGTGTCGTTTTTATCAAACTTGAGAAGGTGTTTGATTATAACTTGGAGATCAAGTTTTGAATATATATATATAATGAACTAATTAGTTCATTATGATATACGAAAGCTAATAACCAAAACTCCATGCAAAGTTGCTCTCCCTTTTTCCCATGCAAGATCTGATCGGCAACAACCTTAAAAACGTTAAAGGGTTGACCGATTTCAATAAGAGTAGCTCCTTGCTAGTTTATAAAATGTTGCCGTTCAAAAAAAAAGTATTCAACGTTCTTCTATAACGTGTTGTGTATGCAACTTTAGAGATGATTTCCTTTAATCACTAAGGGTTTCGTTTAAAGATCAAGATCAAGAATCAAGAACTAAAATCACTTATCTTGGTAATTCAAGTGATAAGAGGTTAGTAAATCTTTATGTGCTTATTTTGTGTTAATTCTTATGCATCAAACAAGATCCCATAAGAGACACCTTCTATTGCGTACTCGTTATATAAAGGTTATAATGACATATTTGAATCATGTGATGAACAGTTAATCATAATATTCCATAGCAAGTTGATATTTTCTATAAACTCTATAAATCTGTTACAAAAGCTCCTATTTTTTTGTATTTTATCGCTTTACCTCGTTCTCGAAATATACCACAAGCCAACTTCGTTAGTCTTTTATTAAAACTAGACGAATACCCACGTAAAGCGACGATGTATAACGACAAATAATTATTATTTGCGAGATCGTGATTTTAGTTCGATCCTTGATGCAAAATGTGTGTTTCTTAAAATACAAAGTGTGTGCTTTATAAAATTAATATAGT
Organism: Tanacetum coccineum; assembly: GCA_026074375.1. Lineage (NCBI taxonomy): Eukaryota > Viridiplantae > Streptophyta > Magnoliopsida > Asterales > Asteraceae > Tanacetum > Tanacetum coccineum. The sequence continues at coordinate 2,354 of BQNB010130221.1, read as the reverse complement.
GTATGTTTTATAAAAGTTGTCAAGTTTATAATTGATTGGAGACTCCATTTTTTTACATTTTCGTTCTTTTTTTCTATTTTTTTTACGTTTTCGTCAGTTTTTTCGTTTACCTACGTTTACGTCCATTTTTTTACGTATTCGTACGTGGAAACGGACGAAAACATAAAAAAAGGGGCGAAACCGTAAAAAAATAGGCGAAAGCGTAAAAAACCAGACGAAAACGTAAAAAACCAGACGAAAGTGTAAAAAACGTACGAAAGCGTAAAAAACGGACGAAAACGTAGAAAACCGGACGAAAACGTAAAAAGAACAAAACAAAACATTAAAAAAGGGCGAAAACGTAAAAAACTAGAGGGAAACCTAAAAAACTAGGAGAAATCGTAAAAAGAGTACGAAAGCGTAAAAAATGGACGAAAAAGTACGAAAGCGTAAGAAACCGGACGCAAACGTAAAACAAACGGCCGAAAACATAAAAAAACAGACGAAAACCTAAAAAACAGATTGAAACGTAAAAAACCAGAGGAAACCATAAAAACACGGACGGAAACGTAAAAAAACGAGAGAAAACGTAAAAAACAGACGAAAACATACGGAAGCGTAAGAAATAGGACGAAAACGTAAAAAAATGAGCGAAAACGTAAAAAACATACGGAAACGTAAAAAACCAGACGAAATCGTAAAAACGGACGAAAATGTAAAAAAGTACGAAAACGTAAAAAACGAGCGAAAGCGTAAAAATGCATACGAAAACGTAAAAAATCAAACGATAACGTACGAAAGAGTAAAAAAACGGACGAAAACGTAAAAAACAGGCGAAAACGTAAAAACAAACACAAACGTAAAAAACATATTGAAAACGTAAAAAACCAGACGAAATCATAAAAAAGGACGAAAATGTAAAAAAAGTAAAAAAAAAAACGAGCGAAAACGTAAAAAAACAGACTAAAACGTACGGAAGCGTAAGAAACCGGACGAAAACGTAAAAAACGGGAGAAAACGTAAAAAAAACGGGCGATAACGTAAAAAACAGACGAAAGTGTAAAAAAACAGACAAAAACGTAAAAAACGTACGAAAACGTAAAAAAAAGTGCTAAAACATAAAAAACGAGCGAAAACGTAAAAAAACAGACGAAAACGGAAAAAACATAGGAAATCGTTAAAAACGAACAATAACATTAAAAAGTAGAGGAAACGTTCGAAAAAGTGCAAAAACGTGAAAACCGATTAAATAAAGATGATCCGCCCATTAGCCCATTTCATATGCCCATAAGCGCCCATTTAGTGTTTTTACTTATGCCCATAAGCGTCCATTTGATGTTTTACATATGCCTACAAGAGCCCATCAATAATAATTGATGGGCAAAAAGTGCCCCCTAACTTTAGAAAAAGTGCCTTAAAGAGCCTATAAATTACAGATGGACAAGATTTGTCACCTCTAATTGGAGTATATAAGGATAATTAATTAAGGGTAATTTAGGCAAAACATTAATTTAAGTTTTTCAAGATCTCAAAATTCAAAAAAAAGTATACAGCATTTATATATAGTATTATATATAGTATAGATATAGATATAGATATTAAAAAAAATTATTTTTTTTGAAAGAAGATATAGATATAAATAGATAGATGTGTTTTACGCCAATATTGACTTAATTATACACTTATATTAAAGAGTGAGATTGCCTCCCCGAGGCATCATCAATGCACTTAATAACACACGGTGATACGTGTCTTTATCACCTTCACGTCCCTCCCTCCTCCTCCATCTGTCCTCTCACTTATTATTCCCAATGATAAGTGACTTTAATTTATTTCCTCCTCCTCTCCATCTCTCTCAGTCATCGTCTCTCTCTAAATATCCGGCAGACCACCGGCACAATAAAGAAGATCGCCGCATCCATAAATCTACATGTAAGTGACTTTAATCTATTGGGTTTTGTAATTTTAAAAACCTAATCCTTTCTTTTAGATTTTTTTTGGTGGATTTATGATATGGGTGTTGTGGGATATGTGTTAGTTGCTGGGTTATTTAGGGTTTAAGTCTGTTTTATTGATTTTTTTGTGATAATAGAGTTTGTGATTTTGGGGTTGTTCTGTAAATCATGTTTGGTGTTTTTGATTATTTATTTAGTACTGAATTCAGTTTTGATGTAAGATGCGCAACTAATTTTGATTCTAATTTTTTTAATTTTGAGTATTGAATTGGGGCTTTTCTAATTTGGCAGGTTCAGTTATGCAGTTACTGTTCTAAAAGAAAACCGAAAATTGATTTTTTTGATATGGGTGTTGTGGGATATGTGTTAGTTGCTGGGTTATTTAGGGTTTAAGTCTGTTTTATTGATTTTTTTGTGATA
>BQNB010130220.1:0-18979 GCA_026074375.1 Tanacetum coccineum | reverse complement strand
ACAATTCAAGTTAGATTTGAAGAAAGCGAGAAAAGCTAACAAAGAGGACTTTATCCTTCAACAACGTCCCAAAGGTTCAGGTGAAGGATCTAGTGTGGCTTCAGAGGTTCCTGATTGGCTAAATCTTAAATGCCTAAATGAAGGATTTGGAGTGACTCTAGCAGTTCCTGATGAGTCAAGTGGTAGTTCGAGCAGTTCCATTTTAGAATATAAAATTAAAGAAATCTCTAGTGATGATAAAGGTGATGAAGTAGATGATAATGAGAAAGCTGATGTAGAGAATGCTGAGACTGATAAAGCTGAAGAAGAACATGTTGAAGATCAAGGGGGAAATGAACAAGCTGAGGATGAACAAGGTGAAGTTCATATGTCTGAACCTTAGATTGTGAAGCCTGCAGCAATATTAATCAACTCCAGTATGGCTCTATCCTCTGCTGAGTATACTAATCAATTTTTCAATGACACTGCAGTTGTCTCACTTACAAATGTTTTGAAAGAACTGGTTGAACCTAAAGTTTAATCAATGGTGGATGCTCCAGTTCTTCAAGAGAAACCGGCTGCCCAAAGACCACCATTAGTTGACACAACCGTGACAATCACTCCTGCAACAACAACACTTTCACCAAACCAACCACCTCAAACACAACCAAAATGAAGCAAAACAAAACATATCCTCAAGAAGTCTAAGCAACCTAAAACCCAAGTCGATACTAGTGTGCTAGACAACAGACTCACAAGACTTGAAAAGAAGGTTGATGCAATGTCTAGGTTTAATCTTCCTGAAGCAATTGACAAGTCAGTGCAAGCTCACTTGAAGAATATTCTACCAAAATATGTTTATGATTTTGGTAAGATCAAGCTACAGAAAGCCACCAAGAAAGCACGTCAAAGTACTTAGCAACACCATTTGATCAAGTAGCTCTTGATGAATATGATCAGAAGGACAAGTTGTTAAAAATGATGATGAAATCTAAGTCATACAACAGACATCTAGATCATATGAAATTATATGATGCTCTGATGGATTCACTACTAATCGATGAAAATGACATGGATAAACAACTTGAAGATCTACCTACTCAGAAGAAGAGACATCGAGATGATCAAGATCAAGATCCTTCAGCAAATTCAGAAAAGGAGGAGAAGAAGAGAAATCAAAAGGATTTTGAGTCTTCAAAGAAAGATAAAGATCAAGTTGGCTCCTCAAAGAAAGGTAAATCTCCATCAAAGTCATCCAAAATTGATAAGTCTATGAATGCAAAAGAAAGTGTACACGATGTTGAAATGGATACTGGAGAATCTGTCAAAGATGATGTGGTTATTGGTGGAAATCCAACTCAAGCCGATGCTAGTGTTCCCAAACTTGACAATTGAACATGGTTTAAAATGGATGTTGTTGAAAGACATGAATCTCCTAATCCAGAATGGCACAAGGAATGCACTGTTGATGATGCCACTAAACAAACATGGTTTAATGAAATGGTGAATGTTGAGAAAAACCCACCTACGTTCGATGATGTGATGGGTTCGATTATTGACTTCACCAACTTTACCAAAAATGGTCTCAAGAAAGATAAGATCATGAAAGCTGACCTTGAAGGACCATCATTCAAGTTACTTAAGGGCAAACACAGAAACTACATCGAGCTCGAGTATACTTTTGAACAGTGCTACTTAGCTCTGACAGATAAACTTGATTAGGTAAATCCTAATGGTGATAGAATTCCACATGATCTCATCAAGCCTCTACCTTTGCACAGTGCTCCAGGTTGATTAACTATTCTAGTAGATTTCTTCTTCAACAAAGATCTCGAGTACTTAACAAACGGGAATGTGGAAAAGAAATATGCTACTTCATTGACAAAACCTAAAGCTGCAAGGTATGATCTAGAAGGCATAGAAGAAATGATTTCAATGCCATGGAGTTCATCCAAGGTAGCTTATGACAAAGATGCTGCTTTTGGAATAAGTCAGTGAGGGCCCAAGCGTAAACTATTCTACAGAGCAAGATAGGCTGCTACATCCAGTCATAAAGTATACTCTCGAATGAAGATCCTCAGCATCATCATAATTTTAATTAATAAACAGTTTGGGTATGGTTATTTAAAGGAGATTGTTATCAGACGTGCAAATCATAAGGAGTAAACATTCAAAGAAGCAGACTTTTCAAGACTCCATTTGAATTATATCGCAGATATGTATCTCCTATACGCTCAAAACAAGCTCCACCACCTCAAAGGCGATGAACAGACTGATATGGTAACTGCTCTTTGGTTTTTCATTCGAAGAATTGTTACTAAGAGTAGAGTTAAAGGCGTCCAACTTAGGATGGAAAGCTATCAGACAAAGCTTAAAATCACAATGCCACATGTTAGATTTAATGGTCTTGACATACACCATCTTTTACGAACCTAGAGGTGTAGTTTATCAGAACAAGGACAACAAAAAGTATATGATGAGAGCTAACGAGGTATACAAGTTTGGAGATGGAACACTCAAAAAGGTTCATGACAAACTGGATTATAGGCTGAAGAACTTTGAGTTGGGGTACAATGATGGGATGCCAAAAAGAGCTTGGACACAGCTTCCATGCTGGAGAAGATAGAAAAGACATTGCTGACAAGACAGATTATAAGGAGTTTAAAGTGTTTTATGGGTGGAAGAAACATCTAGAAGGACTACAGACTGCTTACGCGGACAGAATGACTTGTCATTCTCAATTTTGCTAATATCAGGTCCAGTCTCGAACATTATCTTGTGAATATGTACATATGTAGTGTAAATCAATAAATGAATAGTATTGTCTTACAAAATTTCTAGAACTTTTCAATAAATTCAAAATCTTTCCAATTATGTACCCAACACTAGTTCATACCTTCATAATTTGAGGGGGAGCATTAAAATGTTCCAAATAATCATGCTAATTATGATAACATTTTTCTCCCTAGAAACCTTAATATTTTAATCATCTGATATCTAAAATATAAAAAGATTTGACATTTTGGATAAAGGGAGAAATTGTGATTAAAATATATGGCTAATAAATGTGATCTTAGTGACTCAAGTGCAGCTTCCTCCGTACATGTGCAAAACGCTTTTGAATATCGATGCATAGATGTAGGGGGCAATTTTGAAAGATGAAACAATCAAGGTACAAAAGTTTTGATTTATATCACAAGTACTTTGATTGATTTTCAAATGGTTTTACGGCTAAGATGGAAATACCAAAAGAACGACCAAATGATGAAGTTCAAGGAGATATAAGAAGGTTAAGGTTAGGTGTTTGTTCCATGATCCAGCCAGAACCAGAGGGATCTACCTAGGGACACTCCAATAGATAGAATAGAAGTCCTTAGGTATGATATACAAAAGGAGTAAAAGTGAGATTAGGAAAAATATTATCCAAGGCATGAGTTATTATAGGAACAAACCCAACATGGTGATAATGAGGACGCGTTGGTTAACAATGAAGGGGATGAAGAATTAAAAAGAATTGTAAGGATAAAGGGTGTAAAGAAAGAAGCCCTCCATACACTTAGGCAGAAACCGGATCAATACATATGCTATCAGAATCACACAGTTGATTGATGGTATTGAAGATAGTCATCATGGACTCAGTGATGCAATGCACTGCCCTCACAGCTACTCAGGATTCTCTCAAAAGAAGTTTGTTTCATTTATCACGGAGATTAAACACATTTCTATTGAATTTCTCACTCTGAGTTAGTTGGTATTGAAAAGGTGGCAGTCTGCTCTAGCCTCCAATTACTAAAACCAAAACGCACTTATCGGGTCTAAAGCCAAAGAGATCAATATATAAATCTCATTAGAACACAATTCCAGATTACACTTGTTGTTCATACACTATGAGCACAAGTGACATTTAAAGAGTCCTATTCATTATCCACATGATCTTTCCAGAACATTCAAAGTGGTGCTTTTTAAGCATTTCACAGTGCCGAATGGAAATCCTTCTAGTTTCAACATCAAACAACACTACGGTAGGTGACTTATGCGATCCTAAATGGATCAAACTTGTGTCAATTGGATATCGATTTGGTCTACTTTATGAATTGATTCACTCTTATCATAATGTCTGCTTTGAGACATTCCGATAATGAGAACAAGCAAGTACGGTGAATATGATGCACCGACATTAGAGGATCTAACACTTTAAGCTGGAAATCCTGTCAAATAGATTCTTCTAAATTGAATCTACCTGATCACAGGTCGGTCCTCACAGAACCGAAGCTTAATGCTACCTACATTTGACGAATGACAAAGCTATGTTCATCCATATAAACTGTTTATTACTAACCCATTAATTGCAGATTTATACAAAGGTGGCGGTTCCTTGTTCCACCTGAGTCAAATTCATAACCACATGCTCATACTTGATTGAAAAATATAAAGACATGATGAAAGCTCAAGTACATGTTACCAAAAGTATTTCGCTACTCTGATACTCAACGTCTTTCTTGAAGTCATAAAGTGATCAAGATAAAGCTTATCAAGGGAGATTGTTAGGCAGCTCTTAAGACAAAGAAAAGTATGAGCATGTTGGTCCAAAGACACAAGAACACAAGAAGGCATGATCAAGTGATGATAAAAGATTAAGGATCTCAAGATGCAAAAGATCAAGTGATAAAGGCTCATGATCACAAGTCTATAAAGCATGAAGGAACAAGTTCCAAGATCACTACATCAAATTACAAGATAATGGATAAAGAATCAAGACTACGAGCAAGACTGAAGGACATTCATAAAATGCCAAGTTTAAGTCTTTTGTAAATTGGAGTGACCTCCCTTATGGGAGATTGTTAAGAATCGAGAAAAGACTCAGTCACTACCAAATATATAGTTCTTAGCTCGTAGTTAAATATGTATTAAGTAAGTAAGTAATCTGGCCGACCCATAGACTATCCATGGATAGTCCACGCCCCTACCACATGTAAAGAATTATAAATACCCACTCCACACATGGAAAGGGTGTTGGTTTTTATTTTTATGCTATCACATTTCTCTCTTTCTCTCACTAGAAAACCTTCCACTGCTTTCTCTCTTTAGCTTTCTATATTTCATGTATATGTATGTGTGAGATTGATATCCTACATTATCAGCTAGGGTTTGTCTATAATACAACACTAGTTGGATTCTTTGAGCTTTCTTGAGATACAAAGGATTTTGATAACCAAGAGCCGTTTTGCTAGTATTATCGTAAAACGTTTATTGTATTGTTAACATGTGCATTGTTTAAATTATTTGTCCTGTTTTATAAACAATGTTTTCTAATTCCTTTTTCTTTTTATTCAAAACTAAAACTTCATTAATATACTTATCTTCTTTTTTTGTTGACTCATTTTTCAAAATTTCCAAATTATTTTCAGATGTCAATTTGTTTCAACTTTTAAATAAAGTTCTTGTTTAAGAGCAAGAATTTCCTTATTAAAAGCTTTCACTTTTTCATTGTGATCAATAACTTGGTTTCGTAATTCTGAATCCAGATTCTTTTCTTTTAATGTAAAAACAAATTGAGATCCCTTTTATGTTTCCAAAAAATTAACCTTTTCTTTGTATCTTTCGTGCTCAATGGTCAAAGTTTCATTCTCTTGCTTATTTTCTAGATTGACCGTGTTACAATGAGTAACTTCATGTTGTATGTTTTCAATTAACGACAAAATGGCAACATCGTTTTGTGCAAGAGAAGTCATATCTTGAACAACTTCATTTTCGTTATAATCCGTATATGAAGTGTTGGAGATAACATACCTGTCATTTAGAACATCCACATACGTATCATTAACAGAATTTGGCTGTTCAGTATGTGACAATTCTTGTACAAATGGGTTAAACATATCATTTGCATGGTAATTGTCATAATTGGATACCTCAAATAAAATATCAGAATCATAAGACGGTTCGGCTTCATCTCCATTGATGAAAACAACAGGAGACAACTTTGCCAAAAAGATTGCACTTGCAGTCAGTTCATCATCATAATAGGAATCAAATGCATCTACCTTCTTTGTCATTAAGATCAAAGTGTCGTTTAACTGAAGATCCTCATAATACGAGTCAAATCCTTCTAATCCATCAGCTACAAAGTCCTGTTGCTCTACATCAATTTCAATCAGCAACTTTTCTTAAACCACTCTGAGTCCTTAACCCTATTCTTAGCTGTATACTATTGAGCATAATGCCCTTCCAATTATAACATTTGATCACCTTTGGTGGATTGGCATTTAAATCCCCAACAGTCCTTGCTACCCATGTTATTCCACTTCCTATGCCCCTTCTAATACTTCCAGTATAACCCTGACGTTGTCTTACTTGCACATTCTGCACAACTACCCTCCAATCTTAGACATTTTCTTGAACTCTTGGGTGTGACGAGGTTCTGAGTTGGTTGTTGGTTGGTGGGTATCTGGAGGTGATAGCAGAGCTGAGAAATAGCATAGCCTTGTTCAGACTGGCTATTGATCATCCATGAGTAAACGTTGGTATGATAAATCCTGAATCTAGTGATGTAGGTCTTACAAGTGGTTGATGATAGACAACATGTGCCTCATATGTTGATTAGGAAAGATATGATTGTTGTTGAGCAACAACTGGTATTTCTGGATTGTACTATGATGTATGACTAGAATACGATGGTGGTGGATTGTAGATATTGGCAATCAATGCAAGTGGGTCAAGAAATCTTTGTTTCATAGCTCTTACTTCATTTGAATCTGCTTCATTCTGCTTGAGATACGCATACAGTTGATCATAACTCACATCATGAAGATTCCTTGCTTGCTTGACTCCAGTAACGAACCTACTCCATTCTAGTTGAAGATGATTCACAAATGTGTTAATTTGAAGCTTTTATGGAAACTAAAAGGGGGGTTGAATAGTTTACAGGTTTGTTTTTGTTTTAAAACTTTGCTTTCAAAATACTTAGATTCGAGTAGTATGTTTAACCAACCAACAATATGAATCAACCAAGTAAATATCTAAACTAATAGTAAATAACAATCACAACAATAAAAAGAGATAAGAGAAGGAACAATCAAACCAAGACACCAAGATTTATAGTGGTTCGGCTACAAAGCTCTTATTTGCCCTACTCTACTCCCCGAGTATCCTACTCGAGATTTCACTATGTCAACAAGCTCCCTTCAGGTGAAGAAAACCGTTTACACGTCGCTTACGTTATTTTCCGACACTAAGCTAAATGTCGAGTCTTAATCTTAGCTAGAACCAATCTACCACTTCACAATCACTACACGATCACTAGATTTACACTATCGGATTTACACAATATCCGAATCACACAAATACACAAGATAATTACAATAGAGATTTGATACTTTGAAGAAAGGAGGAGAGATCACTAATCAACACTTCGTTTCTTGGCGAATACGAGTGTTCTTCTCTTGCACTTGAATGAGAGGGAAGGGAAGAGATGAGAAGAAGAGATTAGATCACTTGAAACAAGATCAAAAGATGTTAGTAATCAAGATATTTAGTGAGAGAATGAAGGTTTTTAGAGAGAGAAAGAAATGTGAGAAAATTCATGCAAAGAGGTCTGATTTTCTGCAAGGAATGGAGCAGTATTTATAGGCAGGAAAATCCAACGGTCACTGGTGGCGGTCTCGGCGGTCCCAGATATATAAGGGGGCCGACAGGCCTATAAGGGGCCGACAGTAGACCCCGCTCCCTTTTTTGTCTTTTTATGGGAGATGTTGTATCTGGTATGGAACCTTCCATTTTGTGGAGAAAATATGAGTTTCAAATTTTAAGTTTTTAATAAAACTTTTCTTTTAATTAGAAAATATTTTGTATAATTAATTTTGTTAAATTCTTTTGTAAAAATGTAATGGATAAGAGAAAAATATTTTATTGATCACTAATCATGCTTAATGATTTGTTTGTTCATACCTTAAGGGATTACTAATCTTAGAAATAGAATTTTACGATTAATAATTTGTAAACGTTTAATTTTATCGTAAACGTTTTTACATTTTGTTATTATCAAAACGTTGAGATGTGGAAAAATATAAATAACATTTTTAGACATTATTTGTGTTAACGATCTCCCCTTTTTGATGATGACAAAATATAAACTCATTTTGTATAAAATTAAGAGTTACAAAATTATTAAAAAGTTTTGTTCCATTTCTCCTCCTTTTTGTCGAATTCAAAAAGGATGATCGTCGAGTAGTTGTAGGAAGAAAGAAATCAACGATATCAAGACTCCCCCTTGATGTATGATCCCCGTCGTTCAGGGCACCAAGGGATCGATCTTACGAAATAACATTAGATTCAAGTCACCCAAAAGAGAGTTTCATTCAACAATCAAGAAACTCATACAATAGCAAATGACAACTAAACATCATAACAACAGAAACAAAACTAGAAGCTAATACCGCGCTAAAGAAAAATTCATACAATATTTGTATGCATCGTTACAATAGAAAGTAGATAATCATAAAGACATAATAAGGCATAGATCTACACTAGTGGATTCTTGGAATGTAAAAGATGCCATAATCAAAAGATGGAAGGTCGATTATTTAGGTAGATTAATCATATGAGAATGATTAATTAAAGAGGGAAAAAGAAGGGGTTGGTGACACATGATTTGGAGGGCACGAGTTTGAGGTATGGGACGGGTAAGAAGAAAGTAAATGAAGTTGATTTCATTTCTCAAGGAGTGGAATTGGTGTCTAGAAAACTTACAACAATGACAAAAGCTTGAGTGAAATTCAACTTGAGCATGAGAAGGAGGATGAATTTATTATGGTGGTGGTAAAGGTGGTGCATGAATGTAGGCATTGGATGAATTAGTGTGTGAATCAAGGATGGTGGAGATGTTATAGAGTTGGTTGATCATTTGATCTCTTAAGGGATTGTATGATGGTGGTGAAAGAGATTGTAAGTAGACTCTTGGAGGAAGTGGATGTGACTCTTTTTGGGAAGAAGGTGATAATTTTATAGTGGATTTTTTTGCGTTTCCATACTTGTCTTACCGACATTCTTGGTTTTCTAGAGAAGTTGGAGTGGTGGTTTGAGCAAGACATTGATGATAAAGAAGGGAATGAAGAAGGTGAGGGTCATAGTTAGGTATGAGAATTTGATGATTTAAATAATGGAAATGATAGTTTTACATGGCAAAGCATGGTTTGGATAGAAGAGGATGCCAAAGATAGTTTAGCTAAAAAGGGAAATGACAGCTTGAGAATGTAGGTAGGAGGTCAAAGATACAGAAAAAGAGGCAAACTCAAAATTTTTGTTCCCCCCTGGCGGCTGTCCCATATCACCAGGCGGTCCCAAATATATTGGGGGGCCGCCAGGTATTTAAGGGGGCCATTTTCTGGAAGAGAGAAAATTTCCAGTTTTCCTTTTTTCTTAAATCTAGTGATTTTGGCATCTACCAAATTCAATAATCAACTAATTCAAGCAATAATATGTAGTCTTAAACTAGCATGTAAATCATTTAGCAAGTAGTGGCATTGTTCTCATGTCATATTCATACAATTTGCTAATCATAGAATGTTGGTAGGATGGAGAAAATCATCCAAGTTAAATGCAATTGTCATTTGCCATTCCTAGTCCTAATAATATATCAAAAGACATAATGTATTAAACAAGAAGGATAATAGTAATAATAATAGTCTCTTAGTAGTTATGCCAACATGTTCACTTTTGTTTTCCAACCATCATGTTCTTGAGAGCTTGTCCGATTGACTTTAATCCTTCCCGATGAGCATCTCATTGTTGAGTTTGAAGATTAATAGTTTTGGAGAGATGGGTGTTTAAGTAATGACTTTCATGAGGAGAGTTTTGACGGACTATAGAGACAACATTGGATGATGAGGAGATGTTTTGGGATGGAGATAAAGAGTTGGAATGAAATGATTCATCATCATTTTCATCAAGGGTATCATCCAACGGATGAGATGAGGATGGATGATTTAAAGTGGTGGATGAGGAGCTAGCATTTGATTCATGAGATCTTTTCTTGCCATGATCCGATCGGGTCTTTCGCTCATAATGAAGAGCGAAGGGATGCATGACTCGATCATGTGAGATGTAGCGATCAATTGTTAGCTCGGGAAAGACAAACATAACATTTTTGAATAATCTAGTCAAAAGCATTCCATAAGGCAAGAGTTCCTTAGGTTTTCTTTGAGTCCTTTCCATTCTTTTAAGAATGAAGAGTGCTAGATTATATCGAGTGGAGGTTTCAATGCAATAAAGCATATGACAAAGACACACGGAGACATGATCCTTATGACCTCCTAGACAAATAGCGTTTTCATGAATGATATCAACCCATGGTCTCATATGAGGTTGAATTTTGCGAGTTAAAATTTTGTTTTTGTCGACGACAATGGTTTTCTTATTTTTAGTACGAGTGACTTGACCTTGTCGAGGAATTTGAATGAAAGACTTGACGACACTTGGAGACGGAGTAATGGTTTTAGAACGACCTTTACTAGGAACACTTATTGACAAGTAGTCGAGTGACCACATGTCGGTGTGTGACACTTGACCTTTGTACGGTATTTTTAAGATTTAACCGAATTCCTCAAGAGTGAGAGAGAATGACTTACTTTGTATAACAAAGTTAACAACAAAATGACCCGTTGAGTTATAATCAAAAGTTAGTTGACTATAGAACTCGAGAACAAAACGAGGAACAATTTGTTCGTTTATGCTCAACAAGCAATCAAAATCAGTTGATTCAAACTTAGCACGAATGTGACTCACGTTTTCAAAATTTTGACTCACAACCCTACCCTCATGAAAATATCATTTTTCAAGACTAGCAATTGTGTTTTGTAATGGTTGATTGAATTCATTTGATATGAGTGGAATGTAGTTTAGGGTCTTTTGATGATCTAGTGCGGTAATTAGAGGCATTGTTACCTAAAATAAAACAATCAAAGTCATGTTTTAATCTCTTACATATGTGTTGACATTTTGAGTTTGTGTCTAGTGTGTGCTTAGATGTAACAACTATGGAGTAACGATTAAATCGACCTAAAAATTAAATTCTTAAGAGTTAATCCAAACGCCCTTTAGTTTGATTTTGCTCATCCAAACATGTCGAAAAATACATATGAATTATGTATCTCGACCTTTGTTTATGAGATCATTATGCATGTGTTTGAAAATGTTTTTAAGTTGTATTGACAATGCATTACCACAATTTTATTATGTTCCTAACGTGAGTAATTTGAAAATAGAATTGGGGTTTTTGGTTCAAAATTAATTTTTCAACAAATTCACTAGTGTATGCAAATCCTATGTCTATGGGAAGCATATTAGTTGTACATTGTATCCTAGTAGTCTTAATTGTACAATATTAAAGGAAAAATGAAAAATCCCCAATTTCAATTTTAGTGTTCATCATGAACCCTAGACTCAAATTGAAAGAAAATAAATGAAATGACTTACAATTGATGGTCTTTAAGATGTTGTGAGTGATTATAGGTGTTGATTTGATCTTCAATTATAGTTTTAGTGGTTGATTTTGAGTTTTTAGGGTGTTGTGTTCATGTTCGTTGCTGCATATATGAAAAGGGGGTGTTTGTTTTTGTGTTTTGAAAAGTTTTAGTTAAGTGTTCAATTTTAGTGTCTGCTGATGGCGGTCCCATATCGCCTGGCGGTCCCAAATATATTGGAGGGCCGCCTAGGGTATGGGGGCCGCCCTCAGCGAGGGGTTCTGAACTTAGTTTTTAACGAAAATTTTACAAATAGGAGTGACATTTTAATTTGCATTTCGCGAGTTAAAAATGCTTAAAGTACTTCGGATGAAGTATTTAAGTTTTCATGACACGGAATGGAACACAGACTAGATTTAAGACAGAAGAAGGAGAAGCGGACTAATGTGATTTATGGAATGTGTTCCATCATTCCTAAACCAAGACGTAGATAGTTAAACGATTCACGTTTAAGGGGTTTCGTAAGAATGTCGGCGATGTTGTCGACGGACGGCACTTTTTTGATTGAGATATGTCCTTTCTAGACATTATCACAAAGAAAGTGGTGACGAATTTTGATGTGTTTGGTTCAAGAATGTTGCACCGGGTTTTTGCTAAGGTCAATCGCGCCTTTATTGTCGCACATGATCGGGACGTCGTCGAGTCGAACGTCGTAGTCGATAAGAGCTTGTTTCATCCATAGTGCTTGTTGACATGCCTTTCCAGCGCTTACGTATTTGGCTTCGGTAGTGGATATAGCAAGAGCGGTTTGTTTCTTCGAGAACCAAGATGTCAAACAACATCCCACGAACGTACAAATACCGCTAGTGCTCTTTCGATCCACATAATCTCCCGCATGATCAGAGTCGGCATATACTACTATTTCTATGCCGGTCCCCTTAGGATACCATAATCCTAAGTGCGTAGTGCCTTTAATGTATCGGAAGATACATTTAACCGCTTCAAGGTGAGAGGTTTTAGGAGCCTATTGGAAGCGGGAACAAAGGCATAAACTAAACATGATATCGGGCATACTTGCCGTTTGGTATAATAAACTACCTATCATGCCTCAATACTTGGTACTATCTACCGACTCACATTCTTCGTCTTTCGTGAGTTTGGTATCGGAGGACATGGGGGTTTTCATTGGTTTAGATTCTTCTAAGCCAAATTTCTTAAGCTTTTCTTTAATATATTTAGATTGATTAAAGAAAATTTCATCTTCCATTTGTTTTATTTGTAGTCCAAGAAAAAAGTTAAGTTCGCCCATCATGCTCATCTCGAACTCGTCATGCATGATTTTGGCAAATTCATCACACATGTCTTAACAAGTCGAACCGAATATGATGTCATTGACATATATTATGATAAGGTTTGAACTTTTCTTCTTAGTAAAAAGAGTGTTATCTACCATTCCTATTTTATATTTATGTTTAATAAGGTAAGCTTTTAATCTTAAGACCATATAAAGCTTTCTTTAGTTTATAAACATGATCCGGTTTTTCAAAGTCAATGAATCCTGAAGGTTGTGCTACGTATACCTCCTCATTGATAAAACCATTTAGGAATGCACTTATTACATCCATTTGGAATAGTTTAAAGTCTAAAGCACAAGCATAAGCTAATAGTATCCTAATTGACTAAAGTCTATCAACTAGGGCATAAGTTTCATCATAATTGATGCCCTTTTGTTGATTATAGCCTTGAGCAACTAACCTAGCCTTATTTAGAGAAACAATACCATTCCCCTCTAACTTATTTCTAAACACCCACTTAGTTCCTATAATTGTCATATTCCTAGGTTGTGGAACTAACTCCCAAACGTCGTTAGCAATGAATTGATTTAATTCTTCTTGCATAGTGAATATCCAACTATCATCCATTAAGGCTTCATTTACATTCTTAGGTTCTATAGTTGATATAAAACAAAATAAGTTACTGTGGTTTTGGGCTTGTGATCTAAGGTTTCTTTGGTTAAGGTTTCCTATGACATTTTCTCATGGATGGTTCCTAGATTCCTTAATATTGACTATTTCGTCAATCTCTAAAGTTTCATCCACAATGTCATTTTTTAGGTTTTTCCTTTCGGTAACATTAATTGCTTCTTCTTCATCTAAGTCATCATCCACTAAGGGTGATGTCTTAGAGGGTGGAGGAGTTTCATCGAATTTCACGTTAAGTGATTCTTCGACTTTCCTAGTGTGTTTATTCAGGGTGATGTAGGCTTTACTATTTTGAGAGTAACCTAAAAAGATACATTCGTATGACTTTGGGTCAAACTTTGCAAGGTAGTCTTTAGTGTTTAAGATGAAGCATTTACTTCCAAACACTCTAAAGTAATCTAAAGTAGGTTTCCTACCTCTTAAAAGTTCGTAGGGTGTTTTTCCTAAGATTGCTCTAATTATGATTCAGTTAAGAATGTATGTTGAAGTGTCTACTGCGTTATACCAAAACTTTTGTGGTAATGATTGCTCATTCAACATAGTCCTACTCATTTATTGAAGTGTCCTATTTTTCCTTTCAACCACACCATTTAATTGAGGAGTGCGTAGAGCTGAGAAGTTATGTGTAATTCCATTGGCATTACAAAACTATCCAAATTGTACCTCATTATTAAATTCCCTACCGTGGTCGGTTCTTATTGATACTATTGTACATCCTAACTGGTTTTAAATTTTCTTACTAAATATTTTGAATTGATCGAAAGCTTCGGTTTTGTCCTTAAGGAATCTAGTCCAAGTATACCTAGAATAGTCATCTACTATGACTAAGGTGTAGCGGTTTCCTCTGTAACTTCATACGACGGATGGACCGAAGAGATCCAGATGAAGGGGTTCTAAGCATCTAGTCGTTGAGACTATATTCTTAGCCTTATGACTAGCATGAGCTTGCTTTCCAATTTTGCAAGCATCACAGAAGTGTTGATCAAACTTAAGCTTAGGTAAGTTTCTAACTAATTCCTTAGATGCTAACGATTGAATGAGACACATATTTGCGTGACCTAATCTCCTATGCCACAACGTGGAGTTTTCATCAATCGTTGCTAGACAAATTTTGTCTTTAGGCTTATTTCCTAGTTTCATCACATATAGGCTTTTCTTCCTAATACCTCTACCTATAACCTTACCATCCTTAGTAATTTCATTGTCATGTTCAGAGAAAGTTACTCTACACTTATTATCACATATTTGTCCTATACTTAACAAGTTAAATCTTAAGTTATCTACATGCTCTACATTATCTATTTTGAGAGAGTCATTTAAAATTGTACCTTTGCTAATGATGTTACCGCGAAGATTGCTACCAAAAATAACATTACCTCCATTATATGCCTTGTAGCTTGAGAAGAGCTTTCGGTTACCCTTCATGTATTTGGAGCATCCGCTATCCTTTATCCACTTATCGGGTTCTAAGTCGACTCCAAGGCATACCTCACTTGATGCTTGAGCTACTAGACATGTTTCGTTATTGACTTTCTCGCCATCTTCTTCACCGCTATCGCTCCAAGAACCTCCGAAAAATGCTCTTTAGTTCTTGTCTTTCGATGGTTTTGGACATTCTCCAATAAGATGATTCGGGTCACCGCATCTAAAGCATTTTCTATCACTCTTACCGTTGTTGTTGTCTCGGCTTCTTTGAAATGTCTTTTTGTCGTTCCGAGGTTGTCTTACGAATATACCTCTTCTCTTAAAGAATTTCTTAAAGGATCTTACCGCCACGGCGTATTCTTCGTCTTTACTTTCGGAAGTCGAACACTTTTTATCACTAGATTCTTTCTTAGCCTTTAAAGCAAGAGATTTCCTTTCTACTTTTGCTTTGACTATTTTAGAATCTTTTTGATGATCATTTCGTGAACTTTGAGGTTCTCGATAAGTTCATCAAGAGATAGTGATGTTAAGTCTTTCGACTCTTCAATTGCCGTGACCTTTGCTCTCCATTTAGGATGTAGAGCCCTAAGAAATTTCCTAACGTAGTTCTTGCTAGAATAACCTTCATCAAGAGCTTTTAAACTAGTAATAATAGTATTAAATCTAGCAAAAGCACTATCTATAGACTCGTCTTCAGAAATGACGAATTGTTCATATTGTTGAACCAAAAGGTCGATCTTATTATCTTTGACTTGACTATTACCTTGGTAGGTGATTAACAATCTTTTCCAAATTTCTTTTGCCGTATTACACATGAAAATTCTTTCATATTCTTTTCTAGACAAAGCATTATAAATAACCATTTTAGCTTCGTTATTTTTTATAAGTTTCTTTTTAAGATCATCACTTTGTTTTTTCATCTAATTTGGTTTCCGGATTTTGTTCCATAGGTTGAAAATCACCGTTGGTAATAACATGCCAAAGATCTAGATCTTTTGATTTAACATATGTCTCGAATCTATTGTTCCAATAAATAAAACTATCACTTTTCAAAGAGTGGTGGTCTTTGCATAGATTGCCCTTCTAGATATTTGTCGGAATCCATAGATCGATCCAAGCTATAAAATACAGTATATTTTAAAAATATTGAGTGACCTTGGCTCCTGATACCAATTATGGAAACTAGAAGGGGGGGTTGAATAGTTTACAGGTTAGATTGACACTCTGTTGTATCTTTGGCAAGCAGTGCCGCTATCTCTCTTCACGCCATTTGCTCGCGGTTCTAAATGTCTGACTAGCCATGGCATACCTCGACTTGTGTAGCTTGAGCTACAGTCTGACATGCTCTCTTCGTTATGTCGCTCTATTCTCGCAGTATCGTTCTATCGACACTATCTCACGCTACCAGTTGATACACTTCTGAATATAATGACTCTTTAGTACATGATGAACCGCTTCGATCGTATCCAGTGAGATATGTGGCTCAATAAGCTAGATGTCGGTGGTCGTGTACCGCATCTAAGCTATTTTCTATCACTCTTTCCTGATTGTATCGATGTCTGCGGCCTTCTTTGATATGGCTTGTGGTCGTACGAGGTGTGTGTTTAGCATGATATGATACCTCTTTATCCTGTAAAGACTGGTGCTTGTATAAGGATGATGTAGACGTCAGTCTCGGGTCTCATTGCTTGCGTCTTTCTCTTCGGAGCTAAGTAGGAGCGGCTTTGTATCACTCTATAGTGTTTTGTCTATTGTAGATCTCGTATAGAGACTCTCGTCTAAGAGAGTTTGCCTCTTCGTAGTTTTAGTAGATATGAATTTTGATGTAAGATACTCTTGATTCTGAATGATGTCATGTCGTTTGTGTGTGTTTGTGGCGATATTTGAGGTTCGTAAGTTCATCAAGCGATCGCTCGCTGCTAGATGTAGAGGTGTGCGCGACTGTCGGTCAGAAGTAATAGACCAGTGGACATGCATTGTTGTGCGTCGTGTTGTAGGATGTAGAGCGCGCTCTGATGACTAGATTTCCCCTGAATCGCCGCGCAAGTTGACTGTGGCGTGAAGAACCTTCATCAAGAGCTTTTAGACTAGTAATAATAGTATTAAATCTAGCAAAAGCACTATCTATATATTCGTCTTCAGAAATGACGAATTGTTCATATTGTTGAACCAAAAGGTCGATCTTATTATCTTTGACTTGACTATTACCTTGGTAGGTGATTAACAATGTTTACCAAATTTCTTTTGCCGTATTACACATGAAAATTCTTTCATATTCTTTTCTAGGCAAAGTATTATAAATAACAGTTTTAGCTTCGTTATTTTTTATAAGTTTCTTTTTAAGATCATCACTTTGTTTTTTCATCTAATTTGGTTTCCGGATTTTGTTCCATAGGTTGAAAATCACCGTTGGTAATAACATGCCAAAGATCTAGATCTTTTGATTTAACATATGTCTCGAATCTATTGTTCCAATAAATAAAACTATCACTTTTCAAAGAGTGGTGGTCTTTGCATAGGAGGTGTTGCCCGTCTGATATTTGTTCGGAATCCATAGATCGATCAAGCTATAAAATAAGTATATTTTATAAATATTGAGTGTACCTTGGCTCCTGATAACAATTAGTGAAGACGGAAAGGGGGGGTTGGTCTGTTGTGCTAAGGATCAGAAGAGGAGGTCAGTTTGTGGTTTTAAAACTTTGCTTTTAAAATACTTAGATTCGAGTAGTATGTTTAAACCAACCAACAATATGAATCAACCAAATAAATATCTAAACTAATAGTAAATAACAATCACAATAATATAAAGACATGAGAGAAGGAACAATCAAACCAAGACACCAAGATTTATAGTGGTTCGGCTACGAAGCTCTTCTTCGCCCTACTCTACTCCCCGATTATCCTACTCGAGATTTCACTATGTCAACAAGCTCCCTTCAGGCGGAGAAAATCGGTTACATGTCGCTTACGTTATTTTCCGACACTAAGCTAAATGTCAAGTCCTAATATTAGCTAGAACCAATCTACCACTTTCACAATCAATACACGGTCACTAGATCTACACTATTGGATTTACACAATATCCGAATCACACTAATACATAAGATAATTAAAATAGAGATTTGATACTTAAAAGAAAGGAGAAGAGATCAATAATCAACACTTCGTTTCTTGACGAATACGAGTGTTCTTCTCTTGCACTTGAATGAGAGGGAAGAGATGAGAAGAAGAGATTAGATCACTTAAAACAAGATCAAGAGATGTTGGTAATCAAGATTTTTAGTGAGAGAAAGAAGGTTTTTAGAGAGAGAAAGAAGTGTGAGAAAATTCGTGCAAAGAGGTCTGATTTTCAGCAAGGAATGAAGCAGTATTTATAGGCAGGAAAATCCAACGGTCACTGACGGCGGTCCCAGATATATAAATGGGCCGTCAGGCCTATAAGGGGGCAGCCAAGTAGACCACGCTCTCTTTTTTGTCTTTTTGTGGGGAAGATTGTATCTGGTATGGAAGCTTTCGTTTTGGGGGCAAAATTTGAATTTCTAATTTTAAGTTTTTAATCAAACTTTTGTTTTAATTAGAAAATATTTTGTATAATTTATTTTGTGAAAATCTTTGTAAAAAAGTAATGGATAAGAGAAAAATATTTTCTTGATCGCTAATCATGCTTAATGATTTGTTTGTTTATAGCTTATGTGATTACTAATCTTAGAAATAGAGTTTTACGATTAATAATTTGTAAACATTTAATTTTATTGTAAATGTTTTTAACAATTTCAAGATTGTCAATGGAGATTGTTAGCAAGCTTTCAAGAGAAAAGGAAGAGAAGGGATGAGAATTATGAGCTAAGGGATCCTCTATTTATACTAAGTGAATTAGGGTTTACCTAAAATACCTAGCTTAGGGAAAAAGCTAACTCAAAAACCCAACTTAAAACCCAACCCAATCACCCCTTTGGGCTTAGGCCGGTCGAAACCCACACACACAACACCCTTGGTATTGATTTTCAACCTTTTTAATATTTATGTATAATTAATTTTAATTACACATTAATTAAAAGACCTTATAGTTAATTAATCGTAAACAAACTAATTTACAACCATTTTAGTATTCTATCGTTATATATATATATATATATA